>JAGEOH010000280.1:0-57500 GCA_032207245.1 Pardosa pseudoannulata | reverse complement strand
TTCGTGATCACAATGTCCTCTAAGTTCCCAAACGATACCTCTAAAGGTGTCAGCCTAAGCGTGGGGGTCTACTGCTTGGTTCTAGCTTCTAAATAACAATGACCTACTTTGTGTTGTCTTAGGAAGTTATGTTGACCGTCTATATGGTGATCCCTTAATAAAATGGCCAATAAATATCTACATCTTAGTAGTGGCGAGCGTCCCGCCTTGAAAATAATAAAAATAATGTTGTGATTTTTATACAGAATATTTAACATAATTTACTTTAGGAAACTCAGTAACGTTCGAAGGGTAAAATCTTTATTAAATCAACCTTTTTCGGTTGATGATGAAATAAAAAATTTTGCTCATTTTAGAATTAATTTTTAGAAGTTCTTTAATAAAGTTCTAGCTTTAAAAAATATTTAGTTTTGCCATTTCAAGTGATGTGTTTTAATAACGTAAAAATGTACAAAATTTAAAAAAAAATTAAATTCACTTACCCTAAAGATACTGTGGGAAATATGTATATTAGGAACTAAATTTTTTAATGAAACTGGAGTAAAAATTCTATTTTATTCTGTAAAATAAAACTTTAAAGGTATTTACATTTTTAAATAAAAAATAAAAACATGTTGAGAAATTAAATTCTTTTAAATTAGCCTTTATCGCTTATATATACGCTATATCGCTATATTAGCTATAAAATGAAATATATTGCTCATTTTCGTATAGATGATATACACTTTAAAAAAAAAATTTGCTGCTATTTTATATGAAAAAATTAGCTTCTGATTTAAAAATTTCTAAAGTTATTTAATTTTTTTTTTTTACTTTGTATGTATTTTATGTATTTTTTAATGTATTTCTTCATATAACGAAACTAAATAATTTTATAATAAAGTTAAACTTTTGAAGTATTTATATTCTAATATGTATATATATTGAATAATAAAATCGAGATACTTTTCAATTTAAATCATTGGTATCGTCCTTTTAAATTTCGCAGAAAGAAACCTGAGAATCTTTAGATGAGATAAGAGGTAAGGAAAAATGATAGCTTTTATTTTATAAAGGAAATATGGCCTCAGTTAATGTTCAACACAAAAAGCAAAACAAGAAGTCACTCCCAGACCTTAATTTACTTTGTATGCATTCACAACCGTCTCAATAGCTGGCTATCTGATAACTAACAATGCTTCGGTTTGTTACTTGCTGCTCATCACAAACTTACGTCAGGGTAACAAAAATATTGAAGCGCTCGAGTATTGTTTCATCATCAATATCTTCTGAAATAAGTCTCTCAGTAGATTACAAGAGATCGTGTGTTAATAAAATACTCATGTGTTAACAACACGAGTATTTGTACAAGAGAACCTTCGAAATTAATGTGGGACAATGTGCTCTTTCATGTGTCTTTTTCACTGGAAAAAGCGAGTATGAAATCTGTATTAATCTGGTGCTTATGTATGATCTAAGAAAATTAGAGATAGTTTTCATGAGAACCTAATGTTACAGAATTACTTAAACAAAACATTTTACAGATTTATCAACTTTTTCTAAGTAATACTATTTCATACTCAAAAGGAAAATAGAAACCAAATTGTTTCAAGATTTTGCCTGCATCTGAAGCAACTCTATCTTGATAGCTGCTCTCTCATTGAGGGAAAGCAGATACGTTTTGTATTAGCGCATGTTATTGAAATGACGCAACTCTTAGCGGCTTTTTAAAGAATAAATTTTGTTTATGTCGTAACCCAGTTGCCCATTATAGTAAGACGGTAACTTAGATGTTTCCGAACGCAAAGTAAAATGCAAAAGTTACTTCCGGAGGCGAATTCATCGAAAATAAGAGCATGTCATTAATTTCTAGAGTTATAAGCAATACTGCAAAATATTTCCTAATACAAAGCATGTTTTTAACACGGTCTTTTACCTTTTATTTTAAAATTTATTCAGAGAATTGGGTTATTAGCTCGAAAACTGCTTCCCGCTTTAAAACTTAACTGGCTGGAATTTAAATTCAGCTTAATATCCCATTCAAGTCTGCTTAACCCGTTTACTGGTCTTTGTGAAAAATGAACAACATCGCTAATTTTTATAATTATGCATTAAAAAAGAGCGAAGAGAAGTAATTATGAACTAGGAAAAGTTCCATCAGTGGTTATGTGAGTACTGTCTGTCTAGCACAAAAATAACTCCCCCCAAAATGTCGACGATACTGAAAAAAAGATTTCAGTATCATTTCGTAACGTTAATAGTTCACTGAACCAAATTAGATGCCTTTCTTCTCGACGTCCTCTGTCGAAAGTGTAGCTAATCTTGTTCCCCCAGCCACGTTAACGGGAGCTATCTTTGTGATCGACAGATAGTACTACTGAATTTGTTATGCACAAATATTAAACACTAAGTTTTTGAAAGTTGTAGCAATTCCGTTTATAATGAGTTTTGTCCCGTTAGCTCTTGATTTGGGTTAAGAAAAAAGGATAGGTATGGATGGGCACGGAAAACTAATTACTATAAAATACATTTCCTAGAAATATTTTTCTAGGTTTGAGAAATTTTTATAGCTTAGACCCGTGTTCATATTCTTTGGTTTAGGACAGTGATCTTCAAACTTTTGAAAACTCTGGAACTTTAGGTAGAACCCTATGCCTCTCTCCAAAAGTATATGTATGTTAGATGTTACATCATACAGGTGCTTTTAGTATTGATAAAAATAAAGAAATGAGCTGCAGATGAATTCAAAATTTGCATAATGTTGTATTATTTATCTAAATAGTAGACAATTTTGTGCTGCTGATGCCACCAACTCTTACATTTGCCCGACTAGTGGTTGGGATGTGATTAACTTTTTTGCACAGACAATTGAAATCTAACTGTATAGACTGCATTTCTTAGTCCGCATTAAATGTGTGTTGATTTTACTATTTTGTTACCATGTTTACCTCAGAAGATTCGAAATCGATTTTGCCGTGATGTGTGTATTGTTCACCTGTTTCATCAACAGCTCTCCCAATGTTGCGTTCTCTATAACAAAACATGCATCGATGCATCATGTATCGAATGTTACCCTTTTACACAAAACCTTTTTTCATAGAGGTTAGGATAAATATAGTAGTATTTTTTTTTTACTTTTTAATAAATACTTCTACTTTTATGGTTCTCGATTTGTACTGTGGGATCTTGTCACTCTGCGTCATTTTTTACAAGCTGCTAGAAGTCATCTTTAATAGAGATGTTAATTGTTTCATAATGATCATCTAAGAAAAAGACTTTTCTAGCCACTGTGTGCATGTCTTTAATACTTATTTGACATAGATTAATGTTGTGTATTATATATATATATATATATATATATATATATATGTGTGTGTGTGTGTGTGTGTGTGTGTAATAAGACGGACTTCACGATGGGTAGTTGCAGTCAAGACCCATAAAAATGACACCGTTTTAGTTAAAGACTTTTATTAACAGAACGTTAGAGGACGGTTCCCCCTTTATTATTGAGACAGGACAAACTGAGGGGTCAGCTGGTATAAAGCTATAAATAAAACGACCCTTAACACCTGAGTCAACATCTCAGTCAAAATCTGTGAGAAAATCTGCCTCCGATAGCGTGCATCTCCTTTTTGTTTGGGAATTTCCTAAATTGTCCACTAGGGCAATGTAGAATTATAATTGGTCAGACCCCTTCTCTGAGGGCGTAAATTGTAGCCCCAGTGGTCAATTAAGGTTAGGGGTTAAAAAGGGGAAAGCAAAAGGAAGCGGGAATATTTGCCCTTGACTTAAGATTTGAAAACTCCTGAGAATTTTCTAGAGCTGTCGTAAGGGTTTTATATAAAATGGCTACATTAGCTCCCAATCTTGTTTACTTTTCCTTGCATACACACACAGACAAATATATCTATATATATATATATATATATATATATATATATATATATTTAAACATCATAATGAGTGACATTGAATGTGACAGTGAGTATATAAGTTTAACAACTGTTGCTATTATTTAGTCGATTATTATTATTAAGAGTTGTATTAACTAGTCCATGAAAGATTTATTATTCGTTAATTTGAATTTGCGAAAGTGTTATCCATGAAAGTAAAGCTTTCAGTACAATGGTGTTTTTTTTTTTCAGACTGGATTGCATACGTTTTCAGAGTAGTGAAACAATGTATTACTTTTTTTCTGTATCTCTCATATTTTCTTTCTTGTAGTACGCATTTTCGACCATGATTATATTTCGGTCATGAGGATTTTCTTGTGGAAAAAGATGCTGACATAACCTTAAAGACTCGGCTGATTTAACCCAATGCACCTGGACTAACATGTTCTATTACTGACTCACAAGTGTCACAGAGTTCACGGAGTACAAAGAGTCTCCCTAATCTCTACCTAACAATAACACAAGCTAACACAAAGTACACAAAGTCATTCACTTCTTTCCTTCATTCCATTCCAGATTACAACAAAAAGCTGGAGAATTCCATTTACCTTGTTAAAAACGTGGAAATACATTTTCATTTTGACTTCATCAGAGATTTGACGCTAGCAGAAGCCGTGTCGAAATCATCAAAAGCGCGATGTGCAGTCATCCTGTTTCTTTTTTTCTCCCTCCAGCTTCAGCTTATTGCATATGAGTGCTTTGAAAAGAGGAGTTCAAAGGGGAAAAAAGGGATATCTCATTTTGTTTACTCTATAGCTCATCTGTCCTACTTTAAAAAAAAAAAAAAAAAAAAAAAAAAAAAAAAAAAAAAAAAAAAAAACTGAAAAACTTCAAAAGAGTTAAAAATAAAACTTACTTTTAAGTTATTTAAAATTAGGTTTGGAATTATTTGTTCCCTCCACATTTAAAGCATCTAGAAATTCGACGCTTATACACTCGCTGATAATAATTAGACCCTATTTTGTGAAGTAAATTACTCTTTACCATATCACATTTTTTAATAACAAAAAGTTATATCACACTTCATATTTTAACCCTTAATTTGACAAGATGTTTCTTCAAGTATTTTTTAATTTCTGTTATTTTCCCATATCTATATAGACATTAGGATCTCTGTAAAATAAGCAAAAAAAATATATATATTTTCCATTTTTGAGATAATTAACCCATTAAAGCTATATATTAGTAAATACCTAACATAGAAGCTATTAAGACACTTGGAAGTAAAACAAAATATGGAATTTAAACACCTTTAAATAGGACATCAAGTCATCATTAGTGAGGAGGTGTCATTTTAAAACATAATATCTTTTAAAAAAAGAAAACTTTGTGATAAGAGATTTATTTGCTATCATATATGAGAAAAGTACTGAAAAGAGATGACTTATGACAGATATGGCTATTCGCCATGATTTTGACTGGTATACGTTCAGAATACCGGTCATAATACGTTCCTATTCTAAGCTTGAAAATCATAAAATGCCGATCGAAATGACAAAATTATAGACAAGACCATATTTGAAAACTTGGGAGATTATTCATAAGATTAATATCTATTTCCATTAAACAGGAAGAATCGTTTCAAGAAATCAAAAACTCTACAAACCATTTTTTGACTGTCCTCAAATAATCCTTCACGTAATTTACATAATTGTACATCAAAAATATGTAAATAACTTTAAGATGGATATTTTGGTAAAGTTTTCATTTAAAAATTTTATTACCTGACATTTCTAGAGGTATCGTTTGGAAACTTAGAAGGCATTGTTACCACGAACCTATTTTACGTGCTCCAGTCGCCATTAATGAACATGGTAGGTCGTGGCTGGCTCGAGCCTTGAACTCACTGACCTCTGGTTATGAAATCGATCCCTTTACCGATTAAGCTACCACGGCTGATAAAATATAAAATACAAATTGTTAATTTAATAATATCTATTGCATATATTTATTTTATCCGAGTTAACTTTCATTACTATGCATCAGAAATAAATTGGAATTTTAAAAAATGACAAACATGTCCTGCCCAAATGCTGAAAAAAGATATATATAATTACCAATTGCTTATTACTTTTAAAAAGTTTAAATGAAAAAGATTATATTGAATATGCTTCGAAACCTCTTTATGCTTTATTTCGATGAAATGATCTGAAAGAACAGATGGATGAAATTTGCTAAACTTCCTTAAAAACCACAACATAGAAGAATCTTCTAATAAGGAAAACTACTTGAAACTATTTAAAAACTTGTAGTTGTAATATCCTTGACAAGAGTTAAAAGGGTAATTCTTCTGGTGAAGGAAATGCAGTTGAAATCCTGCCTGCTAGATTTTTTATTATTGAAAAGCATTAAAAGAAAGGACATTATGAAAAAGGAATAATTGAAAGAAAAAATCATTTCAAAGAAATAAATTTAAAATTTTAGCTCGTCACTTTTCATTGACCGATAATATCTATAGCCTCTTTATTCAGGTATTATTTTATTTTTATGTTAATATTCTTTCAAAGCAAAATAATCATTTTCTTTAAATATACATTTCTTGGTAGAAATATCAAATAAATATATAGCTTAGCATATAACGATAAATATATAGCTTTTGAAGAATTTTTTACTATTACAATGCCAAGCATTGTCTACCTATTATATTTATGCACGTTATTAAGTAATTGCATTATGTTAAATTTTTAATCTCAGTATCAGAGATGGACAAACTACGTACCGTGGGGAACCTCTGGTGGTTTGTTTAAGCCACCGCAAATTTTAGCAATATACTTCATATAGCACAAATTTGCCTACTGCATTCCCAGAGAGGTCTCTTTCCTCCGAAATTCTTCCCGGGAGGGTTTGGTTTGGAGTGCTACGATCTACTTTTTGCAACACGAGGGCAAATGAGACCGGGACCTACAGTTTAAAGCCGATTCCGAACATGCATGCCACAGTGGTATCCGAACCCACAAACTCCGGTTCCGAAGGCCAGCACCCTAACCAATCGGCCATCGTTCGGCACCGGGAGGACAAGCAAGGACAGGGCTTAAAACATATCGTTACTATACTTTTAGTTTACTATAAACAACTAATACCATACAATGTCACATCTGCCTTTGAAGTGCGGTAGCTCAGTCAGCAGTGAGTTTCAGGCTAAAGATCAATCGTTTTCATTCAAGGCGGGGCCGAACGATGGCCGACTGGTTAGGGTGCTGACCTTCGGTACCAGAATTCGTGGGTTCGAATCTCACAGAGGCATGGATGTTCGTAGCCGTTCGGAATCGGCTTTCAGCTGTAGGTCCCGGTCTCATTAGCCCTCGTGTTGCAAAAAGTAGATCGTAGCACTCCAAACCAAACCATTCAAGGCGGCAGAGGCACTTGAAAGACTTTCCTGGTCTCAGTATCCAAGTTCCCAAACGATATTTCTGCCAAGCATGGGAGGTGAATATAGGAGGAGAAATATCGTGCCTTCTTCTTGGTCCCTTCATTTAAATTACAAGGACCCTCTTTGTTTGTGTTGTTCCTGGAGAGTAATGACGGCTACTTATATTGTGCTCCCATAACAATACATGCGGCTTGGTAGTGGTGGATGCGATAACAGCAAGTTCCCCTGGATTGAAAAAAAAACAATTGTGATAATGATCATCTACAATTCAAGTGCAGTGCTAATCACTTTCAACTATGATTTAATTATAATGGTGGTTTCATTTCAAACTAGAAAACATAGAAATGTGGAAGTATTTTTTTTTCGATATTAGAAGAATCCAGTATACAAGAATTAAGGCTCGCATTTGAGAGAATGTTTATTTTAAGCTCCGTCTAATGTCTTTCTCTATCATCAAAAATTCTAATATTAATTATTGAAAAGATAGCAGACTGATAGCAAGATTGTGAACAGTGGCGAAATTATTAAAAAGTTGTTGGTGCTTTTTTGGATTGATTGTGGGTGTTCATAAAATATTTCAACCCCAACATATCTACTATGAAACTTAAAGCTGATTCGGAGTTTGGTGCTCTAAAACAACATGAATGGACCAGGAAATATTTTACAGTTGTTAAAATTTTAGAATAAATTATACTGGACCAATATTTTTTTTTGTTTTGGTTTTTGGCCTGCTCCAATACAATGTTTTTCATTAATCTTGAATAACCTTAAACAATCTTTATGTATTTGTGCTTGACTTCCTTTGGCTTTGCATTTATTCCTATATTTGGGGGGGGGGATCCAAGAAAACTCCACTCAGTTCGCCCGATGGATTTGGTTGGAAATTGAATCCATGAGAAAGCTAGACGATGTCTCAGACTGAAACTCAGCCTGCTGAGCTAAGTTCGTCCAATCCCAAAAATGTAACACATGTATCCTGATAAATAGAGGCATGCATTAATTTTAGATGAAACAACTTTTACTTAATTCCGTGCTTCATCCTTAAGGATACATTTATATACAGTGAAATTTGGACCCCAGAATATACCTTTTCGTTGTGCAATTTCAACAATCTTTTTTAAAAATCTATGAGTTAAAAAAGATTATTAAACTATGAGCTCCAAGTTTGTATATCGTCCAAGAATCATGCTACACATAAATATAATACCAAAATACGCCTCGCCCAAGCTTCACAGCCTCAACATGCGTTTACCAGTTCACCCAATACCCTAGTTTTATTTTCGATTTCCATCAAGTATCACTAGTCGCGAACTCTGCAACTATCTGAGACTTCCATTTCTATTTAATGAGACACATATTGTATCCTGTAGCAGAATGAGTCTCTCATCTCTCTATCGAATTGACACTTTTGAAACGAACAATTTCTGCCAGAGAGTGTTCCCGACGATGTAGTCGAATTTCGTGGCTTCTACATTCCCCCATCTAGAACATCAAAGAGACACTGTTGTCTGTTGTATAAACTGGATAAAATGTCCTTTCCCTAGTCCATGGTCAATAGAAAAATTGAAGAAGTTCCTACATCCATGAAAAACTGGACAACATACTGCACCATGTTGTATGTCAATATACACAAGATCACCAACTTGAGTTCTAGGGAATTTTTAAAGTGTTCCGTGAAAAATTACTAGAGATAATTGTACATTAAACTGTTAAATGATCTCTTATTTATTTCCTGGAGCAAAGGCTGAAGAACACAGACCTACAGTATGCACCCTACCTGAAAAAATTCAACATGTTTTTAATGACAAATGATTTTTTACAGTATTTCAGATGAAAAAAAAACTCTTAAGCTGTTTTCCATTAGATGGTTACACATCTCTGTCTCTCTCTCTCTCTTTCTCTCTCTCTCTCTCTCTCTCTCTCTCTCTCTCTATATATATATATATATATATATATATATATATATATATATATATATATATATATATATAATGTCTTAAAAGTTTAAACACTTATTTTTTTTTATTTTTACAAATTACAGCACATATTTTATTTCCTGGGAATATACTCAGCAAGAGTCCACTAAATCAATCACATAGAAAAATAGACTTAATCTAACGACAAACAGTCAGAGGCCGTAATCCCTAAGAAAAAGAAAAACTTTTTTTTAACCATTGTAAAATCAGGGTGACAAATTAAACATATCATTTAATATGATGCAAAAAGCAGAGTGATAGTTTGCGACGTCACCCGATAGAGATCTCAATTAGCCTTCGTGTTGCAAAAAGTAGACCGTAGCACTTCAAACCAAACCAAACCAAAGCTCAACGAAAAACGTGTGAGAATTATGTCTACCTCTGCTTTTCTGGGAAATTCGAAACCGCGAGCTTGCAAAACATGTGGCTAAGAAGCTCCGACACAGCGATGATTAAATAGGTTCTCCAGATATCGTTTCAGAGTACAGATAACAAATACAAATCGTATTGTCATTCATGAAAAAGTTAAATTACTACATTCTCAAATCAAAAGACAAGTTTGCATAATAAAATGGGAGTTATATTTGGGGAATAAAAATAACTCACTATTCAAATCATTTTAAATATATTACATACACACACATATATATTTATATGTAAGTATGTATATATAATGTATATGCACGTATGTATGTAAGAGAGATAGAAATATATGTTTGCTTCTTTCAAAAATAGATGACAGCACATATCAGGTATAGACATCTATAGTTAACGACTAAAAAGAATTAAATCATGTATTAAAGTATCTCAAAAGTTTATAAAATAAACTTGGTAGTCATAAAAATTTAATCAAAACATTATTTCTCTAACTTTAGATGCATGTGTTTAAAACTCCTATGTGGATGTTTTAAATCAATTATATTTATTAATTTTCATGAAAGAAATCACATTTGACTCGGTAAAAATACCGCAATTTAAATTTTACTTTTTCTAAATAAAGTTCTATGAAAAGAAATCAGTTAAACTTATATTTAATAAAAATATATAAGGTAAATCATATTTTCTATAACTTTAGATTATAACAAACAGAGTAATTTATCATTCCTATACTGTTTTAAAGTTTTAACTAAAATTATTGCTCAATTGTACTTTAATAAAAATGTGCGAAAACTTAACTTTTCAAAAACATATTTATGAACATTATTGGGTAATATTAAGAAAAAAATAATATAAAATTTAATTGGAGATTCAACTTAAAGAACAAAAAATGATCTGATGTAAAGCGATGATGGATACCACATAAATACTTTAAAATTATGTTTAATGGATAAATATTTGCAAGAATGTAAAACTGAGAGTTATATATTCAATAGAAAAATCCGTTATAAATATGAATGCTAATTTGGGAAAACAAGAGCTGCATAATCACAAAAGGGGAAAATGTTTAAAAGAAACACTTTATATTGCTTCTGTTAAACGATAGATGGCAGCATCAAACTATTGTCAAAAGAAATATTACTGGCGTCATTTTCAATTCCTAAAAGAGGAAAAATAAATAAATAAAAAGAAAGAGTAGAAATAGAAAAGAGAGTGATATTCTTTAAATTACTTAAGCATTGTGCAATAATAACAAGAAATTGCATCCGATTACACGATTTCAAATTACCAATTTTCTTTTAGGGAAAAAATCTTACAGGATAGCCGAGAAACTATCTAATTATTTTTAAGCCTTCAAAATAATAATGGGAAAGAATGAATTGATATAATCATGTATGACTTGAAAATAATACTTTATGTTTATGATTTATCTCTTTTGCTTGTCATTTTACCTATTAATTTTTTAAAAGAATGATTATTTAGATTGAGGTACCTTACGGGGAATAATATAAAAAGTTAAATTAGATAAGACTAATTATTTAAACCTACTCATAAAGTATGAAAGATGTCGTACACATTATGACTAAGATTAGTAAAAGAAGAAAATATAATCTGAATTATTTTTGTTTCTCACTCTTCACTTTTTTTTATTTCTCGTATTGGAAGCATATATCGAGAAAGTATTCTAAACCTGGTAAAAACTTCGAGCATAAATTAAAAGATACAATTTGGTTATAAATATATTTATTAAGATAAAATGAAATTACGCTGATCCATTTATGACGTATTTATTTATGCATGCAAAACTATAGATGTATGTATAATATCTATGTATGTATGTTCTTTGTATGTGTGTGAGTGTAAGAATTTATCATATTGATAGTACGCTGTACTTTGGATTAAGACTCTGAACATTACCCGAAAAAAATATTGGCTACGTCACGGAGGAAGGGGGTTCTGGAGACTCCAAGAGACTGATCCTACTTAGGTAGGAACCGAGGGTGAGGGTTATTTCGGGGACCACGTTTTGCAAGTATCTCAATCCTAAGCTGACATTTACTTAACGTTTAATTTTAAAATTTGTAAAAAATAAATTGAACTGCAAAAGAGCATGTTATTGACAATTCGTATAAAATCACAAATTATATTTTGTTTAAATTGAGTAATCATTTAAAATAGTCATGAATGAAAAATGATTGACCAGTGAACTGATGCAATATTATTCTATTGACGAACATAGTCATCAACAGTGGCGTGCGATCCATATTGTAACGATCCGTTACATGACCCCAAAGAACGAGGAGCCCGAAGGTGACCTTTCGCCGTGGACTCACGATTAGCCTCAAATAGAACCAGGTGGTCTAAGTACCTTAATTGAAAACTGTTCGTTGCCGGCGCCTTATCGGCTAGGCATTGTAAATCTGTTGAATGGAACGCCGCTGTGAAAAGAGTTTAAATAATTACAGTGCACCTTGTCGCCCATTAGCGGTAGCAAAAAAGGCCATTAAGTTGTTTAAGTCGGTGGATCTGAAGACTGCCTTTCGGCTACATCTGGAAACAGAACAGCTGATCCGAGGCTTGGGAGTGACCGCAAGATTACGTCACCCTGCTTCTGGAAGTTTCCCGAAGACCCGAGCAAAGGGAGCGAGTGCCGCTATAAAAGGAAGGACAGTACTAGAAAGAGAGGCTTTTATTCTTCTCGAGGCTTCTACCTGATAGAGCCTGGTCGCTCAAGGACCGCTCGTATCTCCGTGTCTGGAGTTTGTTTGTTTTTTTTTTTTTTTTTTTTTTTAAGAGACTGCCAGCGTCTCTGTTGCTAGGAAGTCGACCTTCGACTTGGGAATTCCTTTCCCGTTATCTGCTAATTTTCAGTTAACTTCTCGCATAGAAGTAGGCAGCCGAGAGTGACTTTGCTCTCGAATTTGGATCGTCTTGCATCCTGAGATTTTCTTCACGAATCCCAGCGTGATACGCACTCAGAACTTTCGAACCTTGCTGTGAAAGCCTACTGTGCTAATTGTCAGTCGGAGTGATCGTGTCAGCATTATTCCCTGCACTAATTAGTGAACAAACAACTCCTGTGATTGGAAGCCCTAGCCATACTGTTCCGGTATCCCATGCATCCTTAGTGTGTGAATATCATCTCTGTACGAGATCCCCGGATGTTAACATCCTACTGAATTTGTACATAGCTGTACATAATTTATTCGATTGAATAAAATATTTAATCTAGATTACCTAGGTTTCTAGCCTGTTTCATTGACGGCCTCGCCTACTTTATTCCCAGTACGTTACAATATATGCAGGATGTGCACTGCACACCCTGGCAAAATTATGAGGGACAATTTTCTGCACCTATGTCTACCTATCTTTATATGGTACATAATAAATATTATTTATAATATTTTAAAATATTATGTTGATTTGCTTGCTTGTATTCCCGCAGTGCGTGCAGTACTAGGTGCTGCACCACGTAACGCGCAAACGAACATAGGAAGTTCTGATGTGTACTCACTGCGCACTAAATTAAAAATCACGCTTTATATGTATGGGCTACTGGAGAAGAACAGCATACTATGGCACTGAGGCAAGTGCAGCTATTTTTCCTGCACTTGGCATTCAGAATCATCTGAAGGTACGGTTTGTTAAGCATTGTATTAGAGCGGGGTTTTTTAACTGATTAACTGGCCATACGATTTTGCAGACGGTTAATGTTAAATTTATATATTGTAAGATTTTGTTTTCATGGAAATATAAAAGAAGTATTTCATCAGTGTAAAGGGTAATGTTTTAGTGTGGTCAAATAATTTCGATGATGTATTATATTTATAGAAATAATTTGCTGTAAAACAATTTCGTTTTGTTAGATAAAAAAGAAACGAATTCTAACAGAACAGTCCAAATTTTACCATTCATTGTTTTTTACAGACATTATATAAGTTATATTATGTAACACCATATCCCTGGTTTTGTTTTTAAAAATTGTGAAGATGTTTTTCGCAGAATATATGATTTCCAAATGTTAAAAACAATTAATAAATATAATTTAATCCACTGACCGAACAAGAAACTGCTCGTTCTATTGCGCCAGCGTGCAGTGAAATACTCTGCACGTGGACTAGACTTTCGGTTTGTCGGCACCAATGAGCATCCTAATGAGGCACCGCAGCGGCGGACGCCGTGTGGTGCTACGTTTGCTGAAAATATGTTTTTTGTGGAAATATAAGCTTTTCGTTATTTTATTAGTAATACGGATAGACGTATAGATTGTGTGTACAAATGAATAATAAAAGGTAAAACAGTGTTTAATATACATTTTTATGGTGTTACTATTATTGTTGTTGTTGCTCTCTGCACATCCTGCTTGAACACCTACCGCACGCCACTGGTCATCAATCTTCTCGTCAATTTTCCAACAGCTAATGCCAACGACTGTAGTTTTACCATCATGTTAGAATTCTAAACATATCATGTCCTACCATTCAGCCACTAAAGATACTGATGAGGGTTTGTTTCGAATAATGGAATTAAAAATTTTAAAGTGAAGCCTAAACTTGTAATACAAGTAAATATTTTGCTATATTACAAAATTTTAAGTATTTTTATTTTGAAAAGTTGAATATTGCCTCTGACTATCAGAAACGTCTTTAAAATGTCGGACACAGTTTGATGTTTAATAATTCATAAAATAGTGAAGATAAATTTCAATTAATGACAAAAATGTTTAGACAGATTCAAAGTTCTTTATGATCCTTTTCAATGAACTTCCACGTAGAAATATTCCTGTTTGCGCCTCTTGCATAAATATAGAGAATGTGGGCATGACGTCAGGTGAAGCAGCTCAACTTCCTCGTTCGCAAAACATTTGAATTTCCTACGGATTGTTCTTGTCATTGGAGTTTTAATTTTGTCAGTTATCTGAAAATGGTAACAAGCTGTTGTACGCTTGGCTGTACTAATCGTTTCAAAAAAGATGAAAATATTGGATTTTATAGCTTTCCCAAAGATCTTACATTGCGAATGCTTTGGATAAAAGCTTTGTAAAG
Source organism: Pardosa pseudoannulata (assembly GCA_032207245.1). NCBI lineage: Eukaryota > Metazoa > Arthropoda > Arachnida > Araneae > Lycosidae > Pardosa > Pardosa pseudoannulata. The sequence goes on along the minus strand of JAGEOH010000280.1, from coordinate 42,799 downwards.
GCAAGAGTAGACTCCAAGTTCTTCTTCGAGAATTTGCGGCAAACATTTTCAGAATGGTTATAAAACGTTAAACTTACTGTAATTTAATAGATTATATAAAATTATCATGCTCTAAGAAATTTTTTTATTATTACTAAGTTTTTTTTCATATTTCTAATGTATTTTCTATGCTTTTGTGAGAAGTGTTGTACCTATAAATGTAATTTTTTTCCGTAAAATGATCAGGTTTTGCACACTTTTATTAGTTGCTTATTTGTATAATAGTTTATTGTGCCTGTTAACATAATCAAAGTAGTTATACTTTGATTATGATACTTAACAGTACTGTGTAATGTGTTTAATTTTTTTAAAAAATACATACCTTTTGTAAGTGCTAAAAAACTATTTTGAATTACTTGGCCAGATTCTTTGATGTTTCCTTCTCCTTCCTTCAAATAAAATTTAGTTTCGTTGTATACGTGTCCATATCGAGGCTCGTAAGATACAATGAAAACAAGCAATGTTTTGCCAACGAAAAGTAGAGTTGTAGTCAGCACTCGTATTTGTTTACAAACATGCACTTTCTTTATAGGTATACCATTGGCTAATAAACACAAAAGTACTCCCCCCCTCCTCCGTACGCTTTATAGCTACGCGCATCTGCAGAAACAGCGACAGTGTTTTTTAACTACCATCTCCAGTGCTAATGTTGTTTACCGTGAAATTGCTGCAATATTTCAAGATGTTTGGGGGAAAATGCAATGGAGTAAATTCTTTTTTATCAGTAAACTGCACATCTGCATCGTACTTCTCTCTGAGTTTCGAGAAAAAATGCAGTTTCCTTCTAAAGTAATTATAATTATAGTTCTTATGTATGCTTGTGGCTGACTGTAGAACTGCAGCTCACCTTTATGAGTCACCTTTATGAGCTCACCTTTAGTAAGAAACTGGATTCCCCCCCCCCTTCAAACTCGGAGACAGTGTGATGCAGTTGTATAATTTACTTTAAACAGGAATTTATATTTATTGCCATTAAGATGGATCATCCAAACAGCATGTTGTCATACAAATGTCTCAAATTATTATTACGTTTGCATTCAGTTAACCTTATGTTGTCATTCAGTTGGTCATTTTTGCCATATCGTAACATTAAGTCGGAGAAAAAATTAGAAGAGGAATCGGAAACGTTAAAAAAGGAAAAAAAAAACATGGTGTCAGGTAACAGTGAAAAATGATTAGAATGGATACTACGTTTGCTAATACGTTGGCGAATTGGGACTCCAATATAGGAATATAGGATATGTGGCCAGAATCCTCATTCATCGTACAAACATAGTAAACATAGGTTTAACAAACTAAAATAACTTATAATATTGAGAAAATTACTACATATCATTTTAGAGCCCTGACGAAACAATAAATTCGATCCTCATCAGCAGCTATACCAATAAAATGAAAGCGATTTACCCGCCATAATAGATATTGCCACTCGAAAAATATTAAATATTTATCTTCCTCAAGTCCATAGATAAAATAGTGATTTTTTTTTCTTTTTTTTTAAGAAAGTTAGATCAGACCAGATTTTAATTAAAAAATACAGCACAGAATATCAACCAAAAGACAATGAAAGAGACATATGGCTTAAATGTATTACTTATAAAGCATATATAGTAAAATACTTAGTGCTGCCATCTACATATGTATTAACTAATTATTTTAATTTATTGTAATAAAATAAGAGGAGAGGGATTAAATGTATTTTGAATAATTTATAAATAAAACTAAACTATAAAACTTATTACCACATCTATTAACTAAATATTAAATATAAGAAACTGTTGAGAAATTAAGTTATAAATTTATTTTGGCCTATTTGATATTATGTATTTTAGCAATTTATAGTTATAAAGTTTTTAAAACATTCGATAAGGTATTAAAGCATACAATATTATATTTGATTATATTAATTTTAGATACTTCCATATATTTTTTAAAAAGGTAATATATGGACTATAATAACTGACATTATTTGTTGAAACATTTATTAATCTTTACTGTATAAAGTATAAAAATTGTATTAAATAATTAAGAAAATACAATTAACCATTTCCCATATATACATACATTATATATATATATATATATATATATATATATACATTCATTTAAAAATTTTATTATTTGAACAATCTATACTGTCCATGCCACGAATAGTCTATAAAGTTAAAAAACAATCCAAAATGTCCATGTACAATCTTGAGTAATATATTTCAGTAAATGCATGACACATTTTGAAAAAATAATATTGAAATTAAAAAATTGAATAGAAGTTTTAAAAATTGAAATTTTTATTTTAAAATTAAGTTTTGATTAATTATGCGACTTTTAAAAAATTATTTGAAAATGTACTATTATTTCAATGTTATAAATGAATACCGTAATCCAAGAATTTCGAAGTGGCGAGCTGGAGACTGTCGAACTTCCCCACTCTTTGGCTGTGACCTGGCCGTATATAAAATTTAAAGTAAATATATACATACATAGAGCTATTTTATTAGGTGTATTTATCAAATAAAGATATACATATTGATTCAATTTGTATCTATACTTTTTTATTTATGTGCCGCAAAATGTCGAGAAAAGGGTGTGTGCTGTGGAAGATAAAATTGTGTATTTGGGATAAAATGACCGGAGGACTTTCCTACAATGGGCTCTTTAGAGAACTATAAATATAAATGCTATACCTAGCTATATTCATATAGTCACGGAAAAAGTAATTTTTCTTATAAATTAAACTTTTAAATCAGATTTTGTAGCTATCAGTCATGAAATTTAAAATCAAATATTTAATTTAGTTAGTCGCTGTGTTACTTTTGTCGGTGTAAAACTTTAACGAAATTCCACTTTCGAAATTTTAGTTTTACGATGCTCTCAGCTTTCATGTTTTTATGAAAAGTCAAACAAGGATAGAACCCTCAAGATAATTTAATCAAAATGCACATTTAAACAAATGCTTCTTTTCCACCTTGGGTGTGTCACTTGTAATTTTCATTTACTTGCATTCGTTTGCGCCTTAATTTTGCTCCCTATTATGTATATGTGATGGGCATTATTTCAGTCATAATAACTAGTCAGTCACCAGTAATAATTTAAAGAATTTTCGCATTAGTAATTCTATTGTCCACAGTTATTAATGGCTGTTTTCTTTTTCTGAGAAGACTGAACAATAGACAAAAGCCTAGATACAAGGTTACAGAGAAAATTGAAAACGAAATATCTCAACTGATTAGATATACAGTTGCTGATATCATTTTGAGGGTGTTTTATTGATACTTTAAAATATTTTGTATCTATAAGCAATAGCAAATTAATGAATCATATTCGTACCAATACAAGTTCACGTCAAGTGTATCAATCTTTAACTAATTAACTCTTAATGACCAAAATTCCTCAGTGAGTAGACAAGTATAAATGTTATAAAAGTCACAATTTGAGTTACATCTACTACTTAAAGCTGATTCCGAACAGCTATGAACATCCATGCCGGGAGCGAAATTCGAACCCGCGAAATCCGATACTGAAGATCAGTTTACCAATTCAAGGAGTTTAATTTCGATTTTGGAGAAATATAATTTGGCATAATTAGGCAATGTAAATTAGCAGTAATGCTTTCCAATTTGAATAAACAATTCTGTTTAATATGTGAACGAATTATTACTGAACAATATATATATATATATTTCTTTTAATTGTTAAAATGAATTACTCCTAAAAAGTTGCTTTTACCTTTCAGAATTCCTAATTTTTCGGATCAAATTGTAATTCTAAAAATTTTAATTACCAGGAAAAGAAAGGTTTAGAATGAAAGAAAGCTAAGGTTATTCAAAAATAGTAATATACTCTGCTCCTACTTTAAAGTATTATCGCAATATATCAATATCAATATAAATTTGGGGATATATTGCGATATTAAATTTCCGATATCGCCCAGCGCTAATGTACACAAATCTCGAAAAATAGGCGCAACCACTGATAAAACGAGTAACCCCCCACCTCTTTATCTTATGTAGGGGAATAGTACATTTCAAGATGAAAAATTATTCATATTATAACCTATCTTTTTAATATTTTGAATTTATGTTATTTTGAATTACCTCCCCCCTCAACTCAAAACAAAATCCAAAATCCGAGTGTATTATTTACTACGCATCAAACATGATATATTTTTATATAATATTTTTGTTACTTAACACATAATAACTCAATGATTTCAATATAAGTTTCAAGAACATTGATCATTTTTTAATTTTTTTCATATACTTAACCTTTGACATATGTAAAAAACATTTTTAATACACGAAATTATAATCTTAACTAGAACACTTTTATTAATTTCAAAAATACGTTAACACTCACATTGAATGTGCTACGGTATAACTGTATTGAATAACAAATGCTTTTCCTTACATCAACAATGTGTATCATTTGTAATAGATTATGGCCCATGTTGCAATCGAAGAAATTTGTACGAATTCCAAGCACACAGTAGCAACGAAGTCGGCCATTTTTAATTTAGCGCCACACACAACAAACGCAAAGGATCATGGGAAAGGAGTGTTAACTTTGCAATACCATGGTAAAAAGTAGAATTCTTTTTACATCTCAATTTTTTCCCTAGCTATTGATAAGTCTTGAAAGGAAAGTACAGTTCACGGATTTACTCTGTATTTCGGCTGCTTTTTGGAATATGTAAACGGGGCTATTGTTAAATTTTTGTAAAACGAACTTCAGGAGGATTCAAAAATATATAAAATTTTCAAATATGCGTCATATTTTTGTGTGCCCATCGGGGGCCGCAGTATCGACACAATATAAACGTCCTTAACTCCAGAATGGGTGCATGTTCTTCGTAGATATATTTTTGTTTGGTTTAAAATCACAATAATAAATATGATATTCATTTACAAAATTTCCCTTCACATTTTTTTCTTTTCTGTTTGTCATTTATTTTTTTCCTATTAAATAATTCTTTTTACCGTTTGAGAAATGGATTGTTTGGCAAACAGTCAAACGATTAATTGGTTTTACCTAATGATTTTTTATGTAGAAGCTTTTGTGTTAGTTTAAAACTAAGGCTTGTTTTCATTCATTCATTACCTTTCTAGAAATAAATACTATTTATTAATGGAATAAATATTTTAAAAGGAAATAACGTTTGGGCATGCTGTTGTTAAATGTTTAGAAAAAGAACCTTGAAATACTACCTTTTCAGCCGTCTGACAAAAGCGAATAAATATGTAAACTCGCATATGTGTTGTTAGTTGTACGTATTGTCCAAAAACCGCTGTAATGGTTGTTTAGTGCTTTGTGTTGTGAAAAACAGGAAAAGCTATTACTTGCTCACAACTACATAGCAAGTAGATTTTAAGATTATGTCACTGACGTTGGAGCAAGACACTAATATTCTTTCAGGTTTCATGTAGTGAATTAGTTTTATCTGACTAAATCTAACTAAACAAATGTAGTTATGCTTAAGCAACCAAGTAATTTTACTCGCCAGAGCTTCAGATAGGCAAGTCAATTGAGATTCAAAGCTCAGTCATATCCTTAATGATTCATCCTGTAGAAGAGACCTAAGTGCATTTAAAATAATATGTGTTGTTGATAATCTCTACAATAAACGTGATTACAAGAAGGTTGCTGGATTTGCGATTCACCTCTCCTAAATATTCTTAACCTTTTTGTGCTTAGCGTACATCTAATTGTACATCCGACTTGATTTCTCCCTATTAAAAATTTTTTACAAAATGTTCCCCGAAATCCTCTTGTTCTATTAAAATGATTGTTTTTAAAATATGTATTTCATAATTTTCCCTAACGACAAAATTACTTTTTTAAAATATTCTTTCAAGATGGATTTTTATTCCAATATAAGTGGGATTGGAAAGAGACTCTTTTTAATCTAATTTTTAATATTATATATATATATATATATATATATATATATATATATATATATGTGTGTGTGTGTGTGTGTGTGTGTGTGTGTAATATGGGCGAGACTCATTCAAAAGCACAACACATTTTATTTCTGGTGAGATACATGAAATCCATACAACAGGCAAACACTTTTACAACCTCGTGCACATAGACAATGTGATCCCGCACATACGCTTTTCAAGTAGGGATTCTTCAGGTAAAAAGACTACGAATAATCCCTAAGCACAATTGATCACGTGATACAAAATACCCATGTTTAAAGAGAACGTGCTAACTATTGGCTAAAGTAGTACAGACAGAGGCTGAATTAAGTCTATAGTGTGTCTGGAGGGAAAAATCAGAATGACCGCGCAAACCCCAAACATACTTCATGAACAAAAGTTAAATTAATATTAAATTAATATTAAAATACGTAAATAAGGGATTTTAATATTACATATATATATATATATATATATATATATATATATATATATATATATATATATATATATATATTGATTTTGAATGTTATTTTAAAAATATTGGCTTTAAGATCATATTTTATGCTTATTTTATCTTTAAAAATAATTAGATTTGCGATTTAATGGTCCATTGCCCTATTATTATACACACCTTAGTTTCCGAATTGTCCGTCGAAATTAAACAAAATTTGATGTCAGTCTTTTACAAGGAGCTATGCATGTGTTTGATGGTTAATTTGTTTTTAAACTAAAAACAAAATTATGATCCTAAAATGTTAAACTTGAGGAGTCACATACAGGGCACAAAGTTATTTACCTCTTAAATGTTAGGTGTACTGAAAGTGATGTGACTAGCATTGCTTTAGCTTATACGGGGATAACCCGAACTGCCAAGAGATCTTAACAGTAAAATTAATTAAAAATAAATTAAATCAACTAAAGTTAACTAGTGGTACCCATGCGAAAATTCTCTCATATGGAAAACCAATGTTTCCCTCCCTACACATTTCTTTCTTCATATCATTAATTGATTTAATTTTTATAATAAAATCCAATAGCAAAAACGTATTGTAAAGGTAGGAAAAATGGTCTCTGCTCTACAAATAAAGGTAGATCACCCAGAATATTTTCAATGTTAAGGTAAAGTGCAATCATAGAATCAAGGCTAAATCTCTAAACAGTTCTATAGGATAAATTGACTTCAGGTGCGATTGCATAGATTGTTAGTTGTCTGTCAATCTTTTTGTTAGTGGTGGATGTGGAAAACTGCAAGGTTTACTTGGCGTCTTCACCAATTAGTAAAAACGCTTGCACCTTTCGAATACTTGCTTATTTTTATTGCATTGTTTTTGTATGCTTTATTTAACATCTTAAGAGCTCGGAAGGGGATTTCCGTAACAAAACACATTATTTAATGTTTGCAATTCTATTCTTAATGTAACATTTTTAAATCCGATAATGCGAGAAGAAAAACCTGTCAAAATGGACACCCCTACTTCGATGAAGATAATGGAACAAACACCCAATTAGCTGCTAGTCTTCTCTACAAATGAGACCCAAGTCACAAATAAGTCACAAGTTTGTTTTTGTGATCCACAACATCCTCTAGAGGTCAATTACGAGAACTTGTTGAGTCTGTTACTAAAGAGGTGTCGCGCTATCTGTATATATACATCTAGATAATGTTGTAAATTGGATTTGACTAAATTCTTTTAAATATAATCTTTACATAGGTGGTTATAGTTAATTTCCGATTATAAGCGCATTAGTTAATTGAAATTAGCTCTGATTGACTGTTAATAACGGACGAAAGTCCCTTTTATAGTTTTATATTTCAGTCCCGTTTTCCCGAAAGTTCACTTTAAGTTAATTGCCAATTAACTAAATTAACAACTGTATAATTTCATATATATTTATATATAAATTATTATATAATTAACTTTTTCAATACAATGTTTGACAAAAATTTTGTATCGACAACCATGTTGCTGAACATCTACTTGGATTTTAGCAGTTATATGTTCTCTCCGTAGAATGGGTGATCTTCGAAGCACCTCCAGTAAGCAAGGTAGGATATTTAACAAGGGAGCGGTTCATAATGAATATATTGTATATCAAGATGCCAGTTACAGTAACGTTATAATACAATAGTAAAAAGGAAAATATATACATATATACATATAAAGTAAATATAAATTAAAAAAGAAGTTAAAGAAGGCGTTCAGTAAAAATATCAAAAGTGGTTAAAGACGATAAAATGCGAGTAAATATGATTAAAAAGAAATAAAAATGTCTGGAGTAATGAAAAAACAATAATAATAAGGAGAATCGTACAGAAACGAAATTATAAATTTAGCATAAGTAAAATTTTATGGCAAGAAAGAGTGGCATATAAAAGTAACATTATTATGCAGCGGGCCTAGCTCAAGACAGAGAGAACTGTAGTGATGGGTAGACAAAAGTTTTTAGCTTAGATATTAATGTGTTTAAAGCATACAAGTGACTAAAAAAGTCATAAAACAATAGAAAAATGAAAAAGTATTTGAAGAAAAAATGAATTTAAATGAGTAAAGAAGCCCTAGCTCTGCTTCTGAACTCCGGATCTGCGAAATCATAGTCCGGCAGCTCAGCAACAATTTCATTAGGAATATTATTTAAATTTCGCATGATGGTTATTAAGCGTATTTTGACACTTGCTTAAAATGTCATCGTTCGCTGTCCAAATTAATTCTTTTTCCTCTCCTTAATTCACATCCTCCAGGACCTTAATTAAATTATTTAGCATTTGCATTCCTGGACATTTAGTGTTCTCGGTGCTGTAGATAAGGTTTATTTCCTTTTTAGTGTTGCCAAACTTAAGTTATACAAAAATCTCTAATTTTGTTGTTCTGAACGTTGCGTAATATTTAGATTCTGAAAGTGTAAGGAACACAAAATAGACATGTATAGAAAACTGTTGAATAGCAGAATAGTATTTATTGAGATAGCAACTGAAGAAAAAAAACTTTATTTTACAATCATATACAGAGTGATAACTGAGAATATGATAAAAATGTTGTGCACAAGAGTGAAATTTTAGCAAGATCCACCTCTAAAAAATACTTTAACGCGCTCAGGGATTATAGGTTTATCTTCTCCGCAGAATGTCTCCCTAAAAATATAGAAAAAAATTAATCTAAGTTATCAAATATTTTAAATAATTAGACAATACTATACATAAAAAAGAGTGTGTCGAAAAATATGAAAGTTGTAAACTCGTACAATCAGGGTTGAATTGTCGCTTAGACAAATAGGACGAATGTGTAAGTACCAGTTTTTTTATGGGCCCACTCACACTACTATTTTGAAAAGATTTGTAAATAAAATAGATTATTTTTCTGTTGGACAGCTATAAATAATAAACAATTATCAATTGTACATCGTAGCAAAACCACCTGACCTAGAGCGCGAATGAAATAAATAAACACAAAACACAAATTTATTTCATTTACTTGAATCTAAAAAGTAAATAAGTAGTAAAATTAAATACAATATTGTTTAAGAACCTTCTCAATGTAGTCTTAATAGGTTAGCAGTGTAAGTCATTGAACATGAAATAGGTTAGAGAGGAAATCTAAAACAATTTTGTAGGAAAGAAACTTTGAAAGAGAAATTTTAATTTAAGTGTAAAAGTTGCATATTATTGTACTAGTTTTCTTTATTGTTTTTAAAACATATCTAAATTATCTCTAAAAGTAATAGTTTGTTGTCGATAGCTCGTTAGAAATGTAAAATTTGTTTTTCAATAAAACAATTTTCCGTAAATCTGTAATAGTACTATTTTCTTAATTCAGATATAGCATGTTTCTAATTAACATTTATTTCAATCCTGTTTTTTTAATTAAATACATATAAGCTTTTTTTTTAATTTTGGGGGTGGCAATTTTTGGGACTTGCCTACGATGGCAAAAATGCAGGGGCCGGACCTGCAACTGGTTAACCTAAATGTTTATCTCTTTTGACGAACTAATTATGATTAAGACTGGCGAATGGATGCAAGAGTTAGCAACCCTCCATCTAATCTTTGGACTTCGGTATAGATCAAATTAATGATTCAAATGCTGTAGTCTTACCACCCGTACGTTATCGATACTTATTAAGTCGCTTTCATCCTCTGATGCTTCATCTCCTGTATGCCATCCCTGTTTCAGAGTTACTATTCTTTTCGGAATTAACAAGACCATCATGAGCATCCACGTACTCCACTCATAAACTTGACAGCTCACAATAGGCAGCCTAACCTGGTGGACGTAAAGCTTTACTGATGTCAGAGAGCTTCCAAAATTTGATCATTTCGGGGAAGAAAGATTTTATCTCGGTACACATCTTATCAAGAGAAATGCTTTAGGAGACTTCAAATCCATAATTCCGGGATGCAGCTCTACACTAGACCATCTCAAACCCCTTCATAAAATGTTTACATGTTTATCCGGTACATTTCGTGTAGTATAGATTCTAAGAATGCAATATCAGTTTTATAGTACTATATTCAGATTAATCTAATGATACGTGATGCATACCTGTAACTAGTTTCTAGATTGGTTATCCGGAAGCTATGAATATATATGGAGGGAGGTCCTTCGTTGAATCTAGGTGGATGAATCGTAGACCAAAATGCGTCTACTCGAAGCAAGCGTCCCAGATTCCTAGAGCTAATCACAAATTCTAAAACATTCCCCCTCGTAAAAGAAATGGGCCTAAAAAAAATATAAATCGTGTCGTCAAAGACAAATAACTATTCTTTGTAACAGAAATCAAATCACCTAAAAAATACAACTTAAAAGAATTAAAGTCAGATATTTCAAAAATTACAACTAGACATTTCAAACAGGAAAAAACCACTCAAGGGAATTTTGAAATAAGGTAAACTGCATTTATCCTTAAAGATATTTTATATCCAGTATCTTTTAAAGCTAAACTCAAATACATTGGACCTCGTTTACAATTGCTTTCAAAAATGATCCTTTATAAATTATGTTACACTAAACCAAACAATTTTCAAGAACTCTCTATCTATCTAACTATAAACATATACACAGATTATATATATATATATATATATATATATATATATATATATATATATATATATATATATATATATATATATATATATATATATATATATATATATATATATATATATATATATATATATATATATGTGTATATATATATATACATACATATACATATATATATACATATACACACACACACACATATATATATATATATATATATATATATATATATATATATATATATATATATATATATATATAAAGCGGCTGCGCTTAAATTAGACATTTTAAACAGGGAGAATCTCTCAGCAAATTTTGAAATAAGGTAAACTGTATTAATCCTTAAAGATATTTCATATCCCAAAAGTAATTTTTAAAGCTAAGCAGGTAAATAACATTTGACATCGTTTACTTTCGCTTTCAAAAATAATCCTTTATAAATAGTGTTACACTAAACTCAACATTTTTCGAGTACATAGATATTTACAAATGTCAAGGTATATATTTGTTTTACATTATGAAGGAATTAACAAATGTTTTTAAAGTCAGGAAACTAAGTGTATGAAAACTTTATATAGTTTTTTCCTTTTAATATTTTACTTCCTGTTCTCCAACTTACATTATATTAAAATAAATAGGAAATTATAATTGAAATCTATAAATACGTTTTAAATAATCCAAATTATCTTTAAACAATAACTTTAAACTAATATTTCATGAATTGTGAGTTACGGTACGTACTTCGGAGTTGCCTGATAGAGAGCGGTACGTCCTTTGGAGCCTGTAAGTCGAACAAATAAAAGGCCAGTTTCGTTTCTCTGAGGTCTGGAATCATCATGACCAGATAACAGCAAACTGACATGATAGTGATAACCTAAAGAAACCAAATTTAAAACACAATATAAAATATGGCGTTGTGTAATATAATCAGTTAAATAAATTGAAACAGTAAAGTCTGAAATATGTTTAGTAATAAGTTTATTTTTAGACGCTGTTATAGTCACAGTATAAAATATTAATTTTGAATGCACTTTAAATTAAGTCTAATAGTCAGCAGCGTGACTAACGACCGCGAACTTACTCATGACCTTGTCCAAGAGTATTGGTGAGAAGTAAATATCAATAAATCCAATCTAAGCCAGAAATTTAATCTCACGTAACGCTTAATTTTTGATAATATCATTCATGCCTTTAATGGGCTATCCAGTCAGCTGATTGAAATAATTGAGAACTTCCAGAAGCGATATTCCTGCAACTTTTGGCCGACCGATGGCCGATTGGTTAGGGTGCTGGCCTTCGGTACCAGAGTTAGTGGGTCGGAATCCCACTATGGCATGGATGTTCGTAGCCTTTCGGAATCGGCTTTAAACAGTAGGTGCCAGTCTCATTAGCACTCGTGTTGCAAAAAGTAGACCGTAGCGCTCCAAACCAAACCAAACCCTGCAACCTTTGAATACCCATAATTCATAACTTAAAATATCACTGCGATGATAGACCCAATAGGCCGTATAAATACCCCTACCACAAGTCGAGAACAGTACACATACAGATATTGACATCATCTAAATGTACACCATAAATCAGTATTAGGATGTCGTCTGATGCAACTGGCAGAGATACTCCATCACTATTTCTTCCACTATTCCTCTTACTCTTATTCCAAATCTAATATTTTCATTTTTTATTTATATAAATTTCATTTTACCACTATACCGTTTTATAATTGATACGAGAATTCAATTAATATCTTTCTTATATATTAACTATTTGTTCTATGTTAATTATGGGTGACTTTAATTCAGAGGACCATGAAGTTCATTTACGCACAATAAATAAAACCCCAGAACATTAAATCCTAGTCTCTCTAAGTAACGATACATAGCGAGCATGACAATTTTAAGAACTCAGATAACAAAAAAAAAAAGGTTCAAAATTTTGTATTTGAACCATGGTCAAAGTAAGAAATGAAGATTATTTCAAAAATATAATTTATGTAACTCGTTTAAAAATTTAAATACCTAAGTTATAGTTATAAACTTTATTTCTTTAATTTTTAAAAATGTATCTGTTCTCATTTTCGATACACTTAAAAAAAAATAAAGATAATGTTCAAAGTTTCCCCTGCTGTAAATGCAACTACTTCTTGTAGATGTAACTACTCAAAAGTCTTGAATAAACCTCCCCCCAATTTCTTAAACAACAAAGTTCTTAGTGAAAAGAAAATATTTTGGGTTCTGAACCCAATTCGGCTGAAAAACTGAAGCACATTAATTACATATCAACATTTTAAGTATAAAGCCGTACAAAAATCAGAAATAATAAAGATATCTAAATACTAACGATTTAATAGTTTTAATTAATAGCCCAATGTTATTAAATGTAGCTCTGTAAGACATGAAAAATTTCCCTTTTCACTTTCATAATTGTATGCTTCCAGCATTTCAAAGCTCGTCAAACTGATATTTTGTTACAATCAATGTTAAAAGGAAGGGAAACTTGGAGAACATTGCGCCATTTCCATTTGAGACTGTCTGGGCCCACTATGGCATGGATGTTCGTAGGCGGTCGGAATCATCTTTAATCTGTAGGTACTAGTCTCACTAGCCTTTGTGTTGCAAAAAAGTAGACTGTAAAGCTCAAAACCAAACCAAACTTTTTGAGACTGAAATCCATAGTGTCATTCGGTGCCCCATCAATAAAATATTGATAGTCGCTAGGCATTGCCTCAAGGGCATCTTCTACCAAGATATTAGGGTTGTTCGTCTTAGTATGTTTCAGTTACTTTTAGGCATGTTTACCTTTATCACTATAGTTGTCATTCAATGTCTTCATTTTGATGAATAGAGTCTTCAACTTTTCTCGTGTAGCTGCCTGAAAGAGCACGTTTTGTCTACAGAAAAGATCCACTACAGGCTCCAGTAATATGCTAGTAGGATCCTCCCTCATCAACGATTCTAGCTTCGTCTACAAGTGACTCGTTAGTTACTTTATTTTCCCCTTTGTCATTCCCCTCAAGTTACATCCCAGAATATCAATCTTCTTCTATGTTGCTGAAGTATCTCGTCGCAAGTACTTGTAGACGCTTCTTCAAATTACTCAGCTTTGGGTAAACCTCTCCTGCAATGCTAATCCGAATGCGGATTCGGATGAGGAAAATGGGTCCACTAAACTACCTGGGTCTAGCCGTGTAATTCAGAGATTCTGTCATACATGATATTACAACGTAACTTTGATTGTCAAACTAACACTAAAAAAATATTTTTTTTAATTATTCAGTGATTAAAAATGAAGTTTAATTTAGTTCACTTAAAAAATAAAAGGAATTTCTCTGTTTAATAAGGCTATAATAACAGTTATTATTAATATTAGTTTCCCCTTTATATTGTGGCGATAATTATATTTATGAAAGAATGCATAGTAAAAAAATTGTTTTTTTCTTAGGATTCTTAGCTTTCTTAGTTATATCTCATAACAGAGGGAAACTTAAAAAAACCGAATTATTAGTTAACTTCCTCCATCTGAAAGATCACTGAGTTAAAGGCTTCTGGGTTTGGTTTTGAGTACTAAGGTTAACTTTTTTGCAACACAGGGCTAATGAGACCGGGACCTACTGCTTAAATCCGATTCCGAAAGGCAATGAACATCCAAGCCCCTGCGGGATACGAACCCACAAACCCTGATACCGAAGATCAGTGATCTAACCATTGAGCCATCTTTTAAAATTAAAAGGATCCATAAGTTAAAGGAAGTTTCTCAGAGAAAGAAACAGATGAAAAATAATCGCTTATACTTTTCATCTGTGCTCTTCACTTAGATTATTTTAATACCGAACTGGGAATGTATTTACAATTTTCATACTCAATTCTAATTTTGTGGAAAATGGGGCATTTGCCCAATACTCACGGCAATGAGGATCGTCTGCACCCGTTTCAAGAAACATAGTCACTGATTTCGAAGATGAAAATTGAAGCCATTCTTCCGCTTTATATCCCATTGGCGCACATTGGGACATATCTTGGCCGCACCCTCTGTTGCAGTGGCCATTCGAAAAATTGGCATAAGAGTCACACACATAGCCATAAAACGGACAGTCAATATTCACAGACTCGGTGAACAGTTCTGGAGCGTTTACAACTTTACATCGTCGGAACCTTTTTAATCCTGTAAAGAAATGAATAATTTAGAAGTTAAATATCATGCCTAAATGAGACAGCAAAAATATTGAAAAATGTATCTTATCTCTAACAGATAACTAGAAAAGAATATATATATATATATATATATATATATATATATATATATATATATATATATATATATATATAAAGAGCTGACAATACAAATATAAAAATCGACATAACAATGATGCCTGGTGTCCAAACGTAAGAAGTGAAACGTATTATAACGATTACGTAAAAGTTGCATTTTCTGATAGTTGCTTTAAATAACTCTTCTCGCAATGTTTCGTAAACTTAACGTATGTTTAGTAAGAGAAGTGATAAGGATTTAAAAAGAGGGGGGATTAAAACGAATTTGTAAATGCATACAAAATGAATAGAATTTTATCTATAATTATGACATTGTTATTCATTAATATTAATCGTCAACTGGCTACATTTGAGCTCACCGTTTGACCCCAAAAAATGTCATTGCAAAATGAAAGGGGTAAAAATGTCCTTGCAAAATGCTTACTAGAGATTAACAGTTATTATTATAGTTATTCAATTTTGACTGGGTCATCAGAAAACAGATGGCGCTAACAACACACGGATATACCAGTTGACTGTGATCAGCATTTATGCTAGTGTTGCCCGCCATATAGCAAGGCTATAGGTTCTATACTTCAATGAATTATATTTCTCCATTCGTACTGATTGTACCCTACGCAGTAGTGAGAAAAAAACTTAAGAAAACAATAGTCATTATTATAGTTTCATTGTTGAAATTATGTAGTCAGTTAACATATGATGCTTACAGCGTTGGACTGTGATCGATAATCATGTTAGTGCTATGTTTAGCGCCATGTAGCAAGGCTGTAGATTGAGTACTTCGATAAATAATATCGTCTTACTCTAACCTTGTCGGCTCTCTCCTAGTTGGTACCAAATTATTCCCTGAGTACCAAAACCTCAGCAATTATTTCTCTACAGGGCATGTTTTAAAAACAAAACTGTTTTCTCTGATTTTCACCAAAATGATTACAGTAGTTTTATATTTTAACACATTTCAATAAATATACTGGTTGACAAAAAATATTTTTGTTATTAAAGATAACTGTTCAGTGGAATAAAAATTACCTTTTTTTTTTTTTTTTTTTTTTTTTTTAATGCATTAGTGTCATGTATGGACATTCCTTTCTAAATATGCTTCAGTTGACTGCTTTTGCACAGTTTGACACAAGAGAAACATAAATATATTTTTTAGTCAGAAATCAAAATTTCTTAGCTTTATACAGTCTATTTTTAATTATGCATAGTTTGAAAACTATAGCTTCAATCAAAAAATGTAGATTAAGCTGAAAAATCCCCATGATAACTATTCACTTATTCACAGTTGAAATACTTCAGTAGCCGTTTCCCACACTTTGGGTGAAATAGTGTCATTTTCTGTTGATATTTCTCTGTTAATATATCCCTTCCCCTTTTTTCTATTAAATTTTGGCTCAAATTTTTATTTCTTTTTAGATGAATTATTTTCAGAGTAATTAAAACACTATCACCTCACATATATAGTACAGCATACTGTGAAAATCAACAGCAGTGCATTTTTTCACAACAGTAACTCAAGAGTCAATATTGGAAGACATTTGGTGGAATGTAACTAATTTTCTTAAATGCCTTCTTTACGCTCTACATCGTTTTTGAAAACTTTTGCAGGAATTCAAAAAATAAAGAGGATTTTTGTCTTAACATTATCATTGTGGTACTAACTAAAATAATTGATTTGATTTAGAAGTGAAGAAAGTGTACAAACATCATACCTTAACTGTGATAAGTCGAATCCTATTCAAATAATAAAGCCATTCGAAAAACGCACCGATAGCCGACTCATAATATCTAGTTTTAAAAATTCACTTAAGAGCTAAAACCGGTAGAAGTATTTTCTAGATTTTCAGAGGCTGCACTTCTTTAAATGATATAAAATAACCTTTGATTTGGCTTGGTTTGGTTTGAAGCGCTAAGGTCTACTGTTTTGCACACGAAGGCTAATGAGACCGGGGCCTACTGCCAAATAACCTTTGAAATGCTAGTTTTAAAACTAGATTTAGAATGGAGATGTGAAGCATACAGCTTTGAGATGAATGGCATTATCCAGAAAGTTTTACCTTATGTCTAAAAATGTCAAGATTTCTAAAGATACCAACAGGTAAACGATGATGTAAAGCGCATGATGTGGAACAGCTTACATTTATTAAATTATTATATTAAATTTTACAATTATTACATAACATTAGCGCTGTCATTTCCAGTTCAAATGACTCAGTCATGAGTCTAAAATTCCACCTCCTCATTTTCACTCACACACATCAGTACATCTATTTAAATTAGGGCTTCATATGTCATGTAAATATGCTGTATTAAAGTTTGCTCTTTACTCTACGAAAATCAAGGAACTAAAAAAAGTGTATGCGATTAATCTTTTTGAGTTATAGATGAAGCTCCTACCTTCCATTACATTACAACCAGTTCTTCTCCATCCAGATGACGGGTAAAAGTCTACGTGACCAGCTGGTTGCAGCATGCTAGGAACTAAAGATGTATACAAAAGAATATATGTTAGGAGCAGCAATAAATAAATGTGAGTATTTTAATAAGATTAATGATGGAAATTTTAATTACTTCACAGCCTATTATGCATTCTTTGAATGAACAATGAAATAAGGTAAAAGATTCGTATTCCATGAACTTAAAACAACACATTTCAGATGTAATTTACAAGATTCATGAAGTGTTCCAGAAAAATATTTTTGGTTTTTTAACAAAAAAAAAAGACTATTATGTTAACTTGTTGATCAAAAGAGAGACTGTAAATTTTCCATTTACAATGGATACGATGGGGGAACGAACGAGTGCTTCCCTTTGAAAAACGCAAATACGTCCTGTGAAATACATATAAAAAATGCCCCATAGACCACCAGCAAAATTATTTTATGTGTAAAATATGATGCATGTATAAATAATTATAGTATTTAAAATTAGAATTCCAAACGCTGTTAAAAAATTGAAAATATGCCCACTTTTAACAGCAAATTATCCTAAATCCAAAATCTTCCACCAATAACTATCAACTACAGCTTCTACGCATCATATTTAAATGTAAAATTTTTAAACGGTCATTATTTTAATTTATCAAAACGCATCAATGTGTTCTCTCTTAACATAAATCATCTATAAGTTTTTTTTTTTTTCTCATTAAAGGTGTAACCCATTCTTGATTTTCGGAATCAACAAAATTAAATCTATATCGTGTCTGCTTTTTTATTCAATGGAAATAATCCTCCATAATTAATCCTCAACTCCAATATCAACAACTTGCAGAACAGCTTCAAGGAATGCTTTTCGCATATATGTAATTATCAGATGATTCAGTATCATATCCAAATATGGAAACCTGTCAGATGTTAAATCCAGAATGCAATAAGGATTCAGAAAGGCAGTTAGTACAAAAAGAAAGCCTTTATTTTTCTTTAAAATAGTTACAAGGCTGAAACACTCGAAAGAGAGCTTTACACCATTTCCATTTCTAACAAGTACGTTGTAGCGTTAGTTGATAATACATCATAACAGATACACAAGAGGGCGATTTTCTCCTGACAAATCCTAATGTAGATTACAAAAGTGATGATTTAGATTTCAGACCTCTAATGTATTATACTACTCAATTCCATCGGTGACTTTCCACGTGCTATATTTATATTATGAACAAATTTATGATTATATTAATTAGGATTATGAATAAATCTCCTGATTAGACATTGGTTTCGAATTTAATAATTGAGTTCATGTTATTTTCTAGCATTACATATAGATATACACGTATATAGAAAATGTCTGTGTATGTATGCATGTATTATAATACATACCACAGTTTTGACGCTTCGTTATATTCAAAATTCATTTTAACTTTAATTTCTTTAGGTTCTTAACCACTTATAATCGGCTTTAAATAGTAGGCCCCAGTCTAATTAGTAATTAGCCCTTGTATAACAAAAAGTGGACCACAGAGCCCACAATCAACTAACCATTTTAAAAGTATTTATTTCAATCAATTGAATGATATGTGTCAAATTTATATTTAGTTTAAAGTTGCATAGAATTATGGATTTCATGGGATTTTAAATGCTGCTTCAGCATGTAGATTTTATACACATATTAGTGATCACAAACATTTAAATTTCCTTGCTTTTAATGAAACAGAGAAAGGCTGTAAAAACTTGGTTACCTTGGGCAGAGGGCGGAGTATCAGTATGAATGACATCAACAAACAGTGCATCTGTTTGGTCAAGACGAACTTTGGGATCAGTATCTTCAAAATAGGGCCCCGCAGGATCAAGACCTATGGCATAAAATCAAATTTATTTTCTTATATTTCACGAGAATTCCCTTTTAAACTAAATTTTGGTATCATTAAAATAGGCTTCAAACACTCCGCTGAAGAACAGTTTTTGGAAGTGAAATTCATGTTAAATATCTCAAATTGAATACAATGATACTTTTTTAACCACAGCCATACTTTTAAATGCAATCTAGCAAAGTTTTGAGCACAGAAATGAAGTGTTTTTACTGTTTTCAACATAAGGTACAGTTTTTCCAAAAGGAACTACCATATCACACTAATCTTTTAAGCAAAAGATACTACATCATAGTTTGCCTCTATTTTACAAACTTCAAATTATTTTGATGATATAAGTGGGATTTTCAGATTGATATTAAACATTAAAATGTCAATATCTCAAACCTTTGAATTTTGAGTTGTTGCTTAGAAATAGTCTGTCGTTGCACACACACACACACCTATATATATGAGTGTGTGTGTGTGTGTATATGAGTGTGTGTGTGTTTGTGTATCTCACAGACGTGCAGTTCAAGGAGGCAAGGTGGGAAATGCAACTCTTAACAAAATATAACAGGGGCTGCATTTTTCTTTTTTATCTAATACACCCATAATTTAACAAATTTGCAACGGTTAATCTGATTATTATGTACAAAATGCAAAAGATACTAACTTTTTATGAATATGGAATCCCCCCCTACATTTCAATCACAATATTTGAATGCTATTACCCACCAGCATAGATTTTTACAAGCGTATTTTTGTATGAAATGCGGAGGTAGCTACATGTTCTGTTTTTAAGATGAAAAAGGATTTTTAAAGACGCAGGAAAATCAGTTTCAACGTGGCCAAAGAAGCCTCAACATACAGCGATCGTGTGTGGAATTGTACTGGAATTTTTCTGTGTATATTTTTTTTCAATTTCACCTCCCATTTTGTTTATTTTTAAGATATGGATAGTGCATACCACAAAACATTTTTAAATCAGGCTTATGAAGAAATAAAACAAATTTTATAACAATGATAGAAAAGCATCGAAAAACCTTTTAAATTGTATGGTATAACCTGAAAATATTTGGGTTGTGCTGTTGTTGAACAAAAAAAAGCTCGTTTGCCCCATATTTCCGATTTTTATGTTTTTTGAATGCTTATAGTGTGTGTAAAAGATAATGTGCATCAAGAATTTTTCTTAGCACTCAGATTTAAAAAATAAAGCTCTAAATAACATTCTTTTATTATATGAACAATGCTTTGGGTATTATTGTACTTTATAAAGATCAGCGTGTGTGAACACTGAACAGAGAACTTGCCTCTTATATATATATATATATATATATATATATATATATATATATATATATATATATATATATATACACTGAACAGCTATTACATTATGACCACCCTATTAATAACATATAGGGCCACCTTTAACCCATTGAAGACCAACATGTAAATGTTATACCAGTCGACTGTTGTGAAAACCGTTGCCGTTTACGACATCCAGTAATTAAATCTAGCATTTAAAAATTAAAATAAAACATTCAGATCTCCTATTACTCATACGGGATGCTGGTCTCTCAATATCAACTTTAGATCATCGTATGGAGGCATCGCTGGACTAATAAGAGTGAAATCGCTGTGTCGCGTTTACGAGATGTTGGTCAGGAAGATGTTAAGTCTCAAAACTGCCAGCACCTGGCGTGGAATTAACTCCAGAAGGTATTGATAGGAAGTCTGAGGTACCAAGCGCTTACCAACTGGTCCGGCAATTCCCGCACGTTGCGAGCGAGTAGCATGGCAGCACAAATTTGGTTCTACAGGTGAGACCACAAATGCTCTATTGGATTAATGTCAGGTAAATTTGGAGGCCAAGACATGACTTGAAAGTCACTGGAATGTTCCTTGAGCCACTCTTTGATGTTTTAATCCTTATATTGTGTATTATCCTGTTGGTAAACCCCCGCCAGAAATACAGTTGTCATGAATGGGTGAACCTGGTCTGCAACGATGTTCACGTAGCGCACAGACTCAGAAATTGATCTATAGGGATTATGGGTCCTAATATGCTTCGTGAAAACATTGCCCACACCATAATACTCCCACCACCGGTTTGTCCCCATCCAACTGTGCATCTGGGAGCTAGGGTTTCCTTTGGAAATCGGCGTATTCGCATAGGCCGTTCGATGTGATGGACCAGAAAACATAATTCGTCGTACTATGAAACTATCTTCCATTCTTCTAATGTCCAATTCCGATGTTGCTTGGCCCATTGCAGACGCAGCTAGCGATGACGTGCAGAAATACACGTCTGTGCAGAAACACACTTTGGCCTCCTTCTGCGTAGGCCCATATGAGGTAATGTACTCTGCACAGTGTGTTTAGAAACACTGTCCATTGCAGTAGCTGGTGGTGACATCGGCTGCTGTAGCTCTTCAGTTACGGCAAACAATGCGTAGCGAACTACGCTCTCCTCTAGAATCTAAGCGCCGTGAACGACACACCGCTGGCCGGCGACTTGTCGTTTCACCTTCCATACACAACTTTTGATATGTGCACTCAACTGCACAGGAACGGTTCAATAAACACACCGATTCTGATATTTATGCTCCCAGTCACCGAGCCATAACAGTTTGACCTTTATCGAAGTCTTATAAATAACCTGCTTTTCCTATTATATCGCTAATCACGCTATGTTTGGAAAGAAAATGCATAGCCGCTTTATATAATCCACCATCAGCCGCGCACGAGCAGTGGTTTTGTTTCAGGGCGAACCCATTTTTATAAATGGAGGGTGGTCATAATGTAAAGGCTATTCGGTGTATATGTGTGTGTGTGGACTGCAAGTCTTTTGTGTTGCCCAAGTCAGGTTTAGAATGCATGTGAAATGAATTGTGAAATTCTGCGATACCGAATTTGACTCAACTTTTGAATGAATCATGGAATTTATAACAATTCTACTGTGGCATTTTCCAAGAAAACTTTCTTGTTGGTCGAAATAATTTCTTAATTATAAATTCTTTCAAATTGGCCTTAAAATAGAATCTATTTTGTTTATTAACGACACATGATATATAAGTTTTTGAGCGTATTTCCCACTCCAAGGAAAGGTATAAAAAATCAATAAGAAATCTTTCATGAAATATTAATGTTCAAGTTCAAGGGAGTGGCTTGTTTGAGTAATGACCGACAACACTTATTTGGGATTCCCCGCATGACCAGTTTGTTCTCCCACTTAACAGTGGAAGCTTTCTACGAGATGTAATCAGAAATCCCTTTCACTTTCTAAAGATAATTCCCTGCCTGAATTTTCATAACATATGCTATAAAAAAAATAGAATTTTTGTAACTTTTTAAAATTTATTGACTTTTATAGAAATAAGAAGTTGGTTTCCTTAAACGTGCACTGCATTTAATACAGTACATTAATTCCATGTTATTTCTCATTCTCATATCATCTCTGGAATTATTTAACTTAATTGCTTTCGGGGCTTAGAGGCTGTACTGAAAGTGCCACTGCTGAGCTTCTTTTTTACCTCTTCTTTATCTTGAAAACTTTACCTTCGAAGTTGCCCCCAAAACAAAGAATACATTGAACGGCGTGAAAAGAAGAGGTGCCTTGGTGCAAAAACGAATTTGCAAAGCACTGCAGTTCTGGCTTTTTTCTCTTAACATTATCCCACAGCCGTGTCAAAACGTCTAAATAAGAAAACTAACTGACAGTCTTAGCATGACAAACAAATTATTTGTTCTGAAATTGAAAAAAAAATCAATGAAAATATGACCATCATATCCCTACGAAAGAGACCATGCTCCTTTTAAATCTTAATACATTTTCCTCATAATCCCGATGAAGCATTGTGCGGACCTAAGTTTTCTTCAGCAGAATATAAATTTTCTAACACGTACGTATTTCTTAACGATCTGACATTATGTTTTCACAAACAGAGACAAAAATAGCTTACGGAAAATAAATTGCATCACATTTGTTGTTATAACCGAGACACGCTTCGGAATTTTAACTCGAGGGAACACTCAATACAAGTGTAAAGGACACGCGTCTACACCACTCAGAAGTGCAGCTACAACATTATTCTGGTTACTTTTGAGTATCCCCTTGTACTTAAAATATCCATGGCACAATCTACTTAATCTAAATACTAAATGTTTTTAAATTTAATTCAGCATAACCACTACAAGCCTCAAATATTACATTCAGGATGGTCTGCTTTCAAAAGTACCTGTTATTCTTCCTAGTCTAGGAACTTGATCTCCAACATAACCTGCAGCATGAGCTCCTAAGTTATAACCGATGATATGGATATCGGATGGTGATATTCGGTATTTACGCTGAAACAAAAAAAGAGACTAGATTTAAATATTTAAGTTCAAGCAAAACCAAAGTATTCATAATATTTTATACATAATACTTAATTCTACAATAAAAGAATGGATAAATTCCAAACTCATTAAAAGCTATTATATTCGATATTCAACGATGTACTGATTCTTTAACTGTTTAATGATTTACGTGTTGTTTGTTCTCAATCAAACGTTTTACCTTTCTATAAATTAAAAAATTAATTCCTTGTTTATCAAAAACATACATGTAAAATGATTACGTATACGAAAATGTGTAAATATGCACTTTTAAATGCTTATATGGGCTACATAAGTTGCTATTTGAATAATTAGGCTGCTGATATAACTTTCAATAAAGTTGCTTAGGGATTTCCCAATAAATCTTAAACTACACGAAGCAGGAATATTTTTGTTTATTAATTACTATTAAAAAAATTAAGTTTTACTTCCGTATCTACAAGTAAGTACCAAAATGTAAACTATATAAAATTACTTCACTGCAAAGAGTTTTTCGCATAAATACTAATTTAAAATTGAAGATTTTAGACTAACTGTACATTATTAATTAAATCCAAATTTCTCAAAATAGGTCAACTGTCTTAACTATTTAGGGGCACAAGAAATATAAAAAAAGGATTTAGCACTTTCTTTGAGTCGGCAATATGCATGGCAGTGTAGTTGATTGACTTTTTACCTAAACTGGAAAATAAATCCGTGTAATAAAAATTCATAAATTTAGAACTATGATGCAGTCCAATCTAAATTCGTAATGCATAAATAAAACATGATGTAGAACTTTGATAAATATTAACTAAATCTGTTTTACCTGTAAGTAGTCAATGAAATCAGCCACCACAAGACCTAAAGATCTCGTATTTGCAGCAGCTTGAGGATAAGATTGGAATGCTCCATTTCTCCAGTCAACAGTAATCACATTGTTATCATCAGACGTTAATAACTCCCGAACAAGCTCCTATATTTTAAAATTTAAAACTCAAAGTTACACGTTTAATACATTTTAACATGTTTGCTCAAGAGACAGAGAAGCATTTATGATAACTTCTTAGCACTTTCATCATATGTTGTTATTAAATAATGAAAACTGATTGCCAAAAGCTTTAAAGCGTTAACCTTTAAATTTACAAGTGAAAGATATACATATATACATATATATATATATACATATATATATATATATATATATATATATACATATATATATATATATATATATATATACATATATATATACATATATATATATATACATATATATATATATACAAAGATATATATACATATATATACTCACGTACTTACATATATACACTCAAGAGCCAAAACATTATGACCACCTGTCAATAACGAGTTGGACCACCTTTGGTGCGCAACACAGCTTCAACCCGCCTTAGCATGAATGCCACAAATCCTTGGTAGATGGCCGGAGACAGATTGTACCAGATGTTTAAGCAACGGTTACGCAAATCCGAGATATTGCAAATTGGTGGACTTCGAACTCTGAGCTGCCCTCCCATGACATCCCAAATGTGTTCTATCGAATTGAGAGGAGTTAGACGGCCAAGTCATTAACTGGAATCCAGCATCATGTTCCTGGAACCACTCCAACACAGTTTTAATTTTGTGACATGGGGCGTTGTCCTGTTGGAACATTCCATTTCCAGCTGGAAAAACAGAGGCCATGTAAGGGTGCAATTGGGCCGCCATGTTGTTCAAATACCCTGTAGCATTCATGGTCTGCTCTACCACAACCACGGGTCCCAGAGAGGCCCAAGAGAACGTCCCCCAAAGCATAATACCGCCACCACCTGCCTATATATGATCTACTGTATATTGAGGGAGAAACTGTTCGTCTGACAAGGCGTGATGAATGACAAACCGTGATTCATCTGACCAGACAACTCTCTTTCTCTGATCCATGGACCAGTCGCGATGTTCCCTGGCCCAATGTAGGTGCAGTTGGCGATGACGCTTGGTCAGTAAAGGCCCACGAGTGGGACGTTTGCTGCGTAGCCTCATATCCAACAGTGTCCGCTGAACAGTGTGTCTCCAATACTATTCTACTTATCCCTGCATTGTATTGGGTTGTCAACCGAGCCACTGTTTGGCTCCGGTTTTGCTTCACCATGCGAGACAGTCTCCGTCGACCTTTTTCTTTGATAGCGTGTGGACGTCCAACACCATGTCGTCTACTGCTGGTTTCACCGTCATTCATCCACTTTGCATAAGTACTAACAACTCTAGATCGCGAACAACCCACGAGTCGTGCAGTTTCGGAAATACTTGTTCCGAGCCTTCGAGCCATTACAATCTGCCCTCTATCAAAATCGCTTAGATGTGCAGCCTTTCCCATAACACACAGAAGTGAGTGAAAGAATGATTCTTCATCGCTCAGGAGCTCTCGTACCTGACTTCCCTTGGCCAAGACCTCTAAGTCAGATTACTGTAGATGCATGGAATGAGACATAACTGATATACTGCAACACGATAGTGATTCTTCAGACTCTCTAGCAGCAGTTAAATACCACTTCCACCTGATCACGTGACTTCCACGTCATCCAGGCAAGTTCATTGTAAACTGTAGGGGTGGTTATAATTCTTTGACTCTTGAGTGTATATAGAGTGGCTTAGCGACAGGGGAGATATGGTGGTGATGGGGTAAACCCCCATCAGGATAGATTTTTACAATATATATTATATAGTAAGGACTACAATTTTGAGTTATGAGTTAAAGTGGGAAAACTTCCCCCCCCCAAAGGAAAAATTTCTCACTAATGCCCCTGATATATACAAATTTATTGATTTGTGTTTATCAGACACCAAAATAAGAATATTTTAATCCTTTAGCAATCTTAACTAGAAAAACGCTCATGAAATAAAACATATTGAAAGCTTTAATTAAGAACAAATCCCCAATCTTTTCGTACTTTAGAAGGAAAAAAACATAATTTCAAGATCATAAAGAATATGTAACACCACTCAATTAAAAAAGTCTGTAAAACTAAACAATTATACAAATTCAAAAAACTTATTAGTGCAATTTTTGTTTAAATAAAATTTTAAGATTTTAATTTTTGGTTCTCATTTTAAAAAATAAGCTTATTAACATCTCCCAAGAAAGCTTTTTACAAATAAAAAGTATATTTCACAATATTTAAAAAAAAATTAGAGGTATTTAATACTTTTAGGTATGGGTAGACCATCTGTATCTATATCGACATCTCTCCATATATATATATATATATATATATATATATATATATATATATATATATATATATATATATATACATGTGTATGTGTGTGAATGTGTGTACATATTATCCTAAAAACGAAGAAAAATTATATTTACACTCTTGAACTCTCTTACACATATAAATACAAGATCTTTCATAAAAGCAGAAATTATTTCCCTGATATATCAGGACAGCATATTTTTAATATGCTGTCTTGATATATATGATATAAGATATCATGATGCATAATATTTTATAATATATAATATATCCTATTAGCAGTACTCCCTCCCACCTCTGAATTTCCCAGAAATTTATTTTAGCGCTGTTTATCTAAACATATTGGTCTTGTGGCAGTTGGTCACAAGAGAACCAGAGAGGGTTGGTCATTCTCTGGACCCGTGGAAATTTAGTCCCCTGAAAAAAGCAGGAGTTCCAGAAACAGAGGGGTTTCGGATTTTTATGTCACTGTATACATCTGTGTGGAATGCCGGCTATCATTGAGGAGTCCGGTGCGCTGACCACTCCCTTGCTCTCAGCCCTTTTTCTCCCCCCCCCTCTTTTTGCAAGAGGGTTTTTCAAGAAGAAGGCAGTTGGTTGTTGGGGGCTGGAGGGTAGAGAAGGTTGTTCTCTCTCCCAAATAATGTTGTTTTATATCGTGTATATTTTGTATATAGTTGAGATAATAAAGTCTAGGATTTTAAGCGATTGTTTTTACTAAGCCCCCACAAACACAGAGGTTTATGTATGTTGCGACGTTACAGCCTAATGCTTCATTTATATATATGATCTTCAGTTATGTATTTCAATTATTTAATTTCGTTTGGAAAGCAATGGCCTACTTTTTTGAAAAGCTGAAAATGAAATGAAATCTGGATGAAAGGAATTGAAAGGTAAACATTTACCTGGACAAGACAAATTGGAAGAAAATTCAAAGATGAAATCCCGAATATGAAAAGTGAACTAACATTAAAATTGGGAGCACAACTCCAAGATCCAAAAATATTGTTAGACGAATTTAAAGACAAAATTAGAATTGAAATCCTCAATAGAACTAAGAGAATGAGAAAAAGACAGACTTTGTAAATAAAAGTTGCGGTAATGCATTATTCTCTTTCTGCTTGTTAATTGCTGATTTGAAACAAACAGTCTGTTTAACTGGTCAATGGAAACTATCATCAGTCATAATTTCACTAATAAAATTTCGTCACTTATTTCTCTTAGAAGGAAAAACATCGTCTCTGCGCTGCCTTGAGGTGTTTGAAAAGGAAACGCAGCGGGTTTTCAAGGTCTTTCTTGAGAGAATGCCGTTGCTTCCTTCTCTTTCTATGTGGCAAAGAGTTATGTCACTGGTGTTCACTCGTGTCTTGGAATCACGTAAAACAATTTTAACGAAATGTTTTCTTTCTTTTTCGAATGTATTTTTTCTTTTCGATTGATCCAGTCTTTAATGAAGAGAATGAGGAAACGGTTTGCACCAGTGATTTTGGGCAGGAAACTGTTACGACACCTTCTGAAATTCCGAAACGATTGCAACAATATTGTACGATAAGGTGGAGATAGGTCGAGGAAATGAAATATAATTTGGCAATTTCCATTTCAAAAGCTATATTTTAACTTGCTAATGACATGATTGCATCAATAACTAATATAACGACAGTTCGAAGAGGCTTTTCTAATATTAATCTTTACACCCGCTTAATATTTATACACAAGTACTCATGTGATGCATTTTGTTCACCACAATAAGAATAAACAAAAATAGGATAAATAAGAAATAATGTTTGTAATATGAGGTTTAATAATCAAACTTTTTGTAAAAATGGACACTTCGGTCATGGATTAGATGTGAGAAGCAAGGGTGAGGGAGACCTAAGTCAAATTTCGATTCTGTTTACTGTAAAGGGTTCATTTTATTAACCAGTGCGTAATGGTAAATGTTAACATACGACTTGAAGTAAAACTGTTACCATAATCAAATTGATTAAATTTATGGGGAAAGAGGTTAAAATATTAATATTTGGCAGAATACATATAAGTTTGTCTTTTTATCTTTGAATCTTTTATTACTATTATTATTAGAGTCTATAAAAACCAGACTTCATTAGATAGTGAAGAAATATATATCTTTCTTTTTTAACTAAATTTTTATAATCTGTCTTCAGCAAAGGATAAACTATGAATATATATAGTTGGTTTCGTTCAAATTATAATCATAATAAGCTGATATTAAATATTTCTTCCATTGAACCTACATATGTACATTATTCTTAAATATTTGTTTGAATACTATCTTTCCTCTTCTATGCACTCAGGGTAAATGAGTATATATACTAAGAGAATTGGGGATATATGTATATATATATATATATATATATATATATATATATATATATATATATATATATATATATATATATATATATATATATATATATATATATATATATATATATATATCTATATATATATATATATATATATATATATATATATATATATATATATATATATATATATATATATGTGTGTGTGTGTGTGTGTGTGTGTGTATACGTACATAAATAAATAAAACAATATATAAATATATATACATATATATATATATATGTATGTATATATATATACATATATATATATATATATATATATATATATATATATATATATATATATATATATATATATATATATATATATATATGTATATATATATATATATATATATATATATATATATATATATATATATATATATATATATATATATATATACATATATATTCCTGTGTTTTCTTAAGTATCCTCTTCTAAACCAATAAATATCCAATAAACGAATCAAATGACCGAAATTATTATTATAATCATTTCCGATGCGTGGGTCCTTACTTTTATAGCCTTTACCTCTACCGAGCTCGAGATATTTGTATGTCATTTTATTATATGAGCTCCATTTACACATTAATCCTTAGGACAAAACAAACAAAGTGGATCCTCGTCATTCAGAAGCAGGAACTAAGTAGAAGACCCTTCCCAGGATTTGACTTACCTCCTCCAACGTATCGTTTGGGAACTTGAAGGCATTAAGACCACGAACCAACGTGATCCAGCCGTCATTAATGAACACGGTGGATCTTTAGCCGGCTTAAGTCTCGAACTCGCCCCCCTCCGGTTTTAAGACCGACGCCTTTACCGATTGAGCTACCGCGGCTCAAATACAGAAATGACTTTGTATGGTAGTAGTTGTTTATAATACTAAAAGTATAGTAACAATATGATTTAAGCCCTTGTACGAATGAAAAATATAATTAGATATTAGAGATGCATCAAAAATCTTTTGAGAACGTAAAACCAAAATTTATTCTTCATTTCAACTGAGGAAAGCAATCTTATAATAGGGAAAACATTTGACGGGTTTTAACAGTTTTCATCCATTTTTCGTATTTGAACTTATTTTAAGAAAATCCATGATAAAATTGTCTTTGAAAATCTTTGAACAAAGACTAATTACATTTTCATTGTTTTTGTACACATTTCTAGGTAGTAGATGCTAAAAAGTTAAAGATGACGTATGTAGCTATATGATATGCCTCAGTGATTCTTACAATAAAGCGATCGTAATATACGTATGCCTATTAATTTTCTCCAGCGACATTTGATTTTATGATAATGCAACATTTATTTTCTTGTTTCTTACTTAATAAAAATAAAAGAGACATATATATACACTGAAAGCAATATTATTTTATACACTAAATTTAATGTTACTATTTTTTATGAATGAAATACTTTTATATAATTGGATTTAGCTATTTTAAGAAACCCGCCCTTTAGTGAAGGCTACGTTTTCTACATCGATCTCATTCTGAAACGCATTCAAATTGCAAAGCTATTTCTCATTTACCATTGAAAAAATTTTAAAAAAATCTACGGAACTATACGAAAGTAATTTACAGAATTATGCAGTTAAAAAAAAGTTTTCTTCGTATACTATACCGAACGGTAAAATGGTCATTAAAGGAAAAAGAACTTAAGAGTTGCATTGTAAAAAAAAATGTTTTGCAGGTTGAATTGAATAATAAAATTTATATAATGTTGATACGATTTCGTTATTCCTTTTTTAAATAACGAAGCAATTATAAACAATAATAACAAAAATACCCTAAAATAAATTAACATTATAGATTTAGATT
This sequence comes from Pardosa pseudoannulata, assembly GCA_032207245.1. NCBI lineage: Eukaryota > Metazoa > Arthropoda > Arachnida > Araneae > Lycosidae > Pardosa > Pardosa pseudoannulata. The sequence continues at coordinate 11,432 of JAGEOH010000280.1, read as the reverse complement.
TTTCTAATCGAATCCCTAATTTAAGGATTTTCGAACAGATCTTGATGTTAAACGATATCACATCGCTTTTTTTTTTTTACAAATTTTCTCATTTTTATCTTACATTTTATTATTAATAGATTATTAATTTTACAGCTTCTTCCACCTGGCGTGATCTAGTACAATAGATGGAAATTTACGACAGGAAAAATATGCCACGAAATTGTTCTGGCACAATCCTCTAACATCGAATGAAATAATGTTACTAAGACAAGTAAAATTGTAAATTGTAAACTAGGCTTCATTTCGTTGATGTTACAACCAACGGATTCTTCAGTTATCTCATATTACAACATTGGGAAACCCCTTTTCCAGGTCGAACACAAATGATTGTGAATTCTCGGTATTTTCGAAAGTCATAGTATTTCTGCAAGGTTGCTAAAATTTTCCTTGAATATCCTTTTATGAGTATTTGAATCTAATAACATAAAGCATTATTCTTTTAACACCAGTCGCCATCGTTTCAAAAAGAAAAAAAAAAGGCTGCCTCTATGAAATTTGCTTGATACGCATTGATGTTCAAATATTTGTTCAAGTTCAAAGATTATGTTGTAGAAAGACTGGACTCATAGGATCCAAAAAGTCATCGCTCATTCACAAACATCGGACCACCTATTTATTCTTATCAATTGTATGTTTGAGTGTGTTATAACCTCGATTGGATCCATAACTCGTTCGGTGACGTGGAGTATAATCAAGCATGACTCATCAGAGTAGACCAGAGGTTCCCAACCTTTTCTGGTCCACCATTCCCATACAAGAAAAAAATATTTGAAAACGTCCTCTTCCATAATAGTATTCTATACCAATTATTGCTGTATATTAAAGTTCAACATCTAGTATGTGCCTATTTGTCTATTAAGAATCACAAAGAAGAAATAAATTAAAATGGGCATCAAACGTAGTCAATAACTTTATTAAAAGCTTAAATATATGAATTAAATCAATGAGAAATGAAATAAATTAGTGAGATGATTGAATGTGGAGTTTTAAAAATTTGTCAATATCAGGTAGCAAATCTCCACGTTCAATAATGTTACTTTTCTTAGATTTTTAACTAGTGACTACCTTGAGCTCACGTTCAGCCAATTACGGTGAAGAAAATACAATTATACTCTAAATACGCGGAATCGGTTGATTGGTAGTATAAATACTGGTGGTGAAAAATAAACTTTGCGAGACCAGCCAGTTATCAATCGCTCACTCTACTCTGTGATACTAGTTAGGTCTGAGAAAGACAGTTTAAAATGGTTCCTTATGTATTAGAAGTTAGCATTTCATATGTCCGTATATAGTGAATTTACGATATTTTCTTATCGAATTCCTAGGCCTTGATCTGTCTTTTCATTTCACAGTAAAACATGTTTTTTTTTTTATTATTATTTCCAATGCGGGTGCACTTGCTTTTATAGCATTCGCCACTACCAAGCCATTTTTTCACCGTTTTATTATGGGAGCACACTGTTGGCGGATAATATAACTACTTGGGACAAAACAAACAGAGGGGGTTCTCGTAATTTAGAAGCAAGGACCAAAAAGAAGACCCCCCTCAGGCCTGGCCTACCACTTCCATGGGTATCGTTTGGGAATTTGAAGGACATTTCGACTACGAACCTATATTATGTGCCAGCAGCCATTAATGAACACGGCAGTTCTTTGGCCGTCTAGAGCCTTGAATTTACAACACTACCGTTATGACATCGATTCTTTTGCTGACTGAGTTAATGCGGATCCACAGTAGAGCATAACAACCACTAAGCTAATCATGGTTTGCTCGTGTAAATACATACATGCAATTTCAAAAAGGTAAGAGAAAGAAATATTGGAGGAATGAGAGTAATAAAAAATTCAGATTAAACTCGGATCCATTCATTTTTACACTTCTTAGATAGGATACCTAGTTAACATTTAAATTTCATATAGATTGTCTAAAAAGTATCATATATAGATTCTAATAATTTCGTTGCCGATAATTCGGTCCACGTAAGTTATTTGAAAAAAAAATTTCATAGATCCGTAGTTTTTTCATCGATGAAATTCATCAAAAATCATTAAGAAACTCTAAATTTGCCCTTACTTTATCTTCTGAGATTAAAATTAGCAGAGATAGTGGTGGATACTTATTCATTGGTTGATGCAAATGAATATCCACAATCCTCTAACCTAAATTGTCCTTCTTTAAATGTTATTTTGATTTACATTATTAATATTCGTCTATGTTTAGTTAAATTTTTATACCAAAATTTTATTACCAATATTAATTCAAACCGACACTGTTGAGTGATCATCTACAAAATTCAATTGTTTGGGGTATAATAGCATTTTGTTTATTTCTAATTTCCCTCTTTTATACAATTGTAAAATAATTAGTACTATAAGAGATTCAATTATTTTATTTAAATTTAAAAAATTCTATTTTTCCTATTCTAATTTACTACTTTTTATAGTTATTCTTACATTTAAAATGTATAAATAAACATGGTCTCCAGAAATGCATTTTATAACACAGAAATCTCCAACTGTTTAAAGTAATTCAAATGACTAAACTGTTGTTTTTAATTAAACTATGCGTATTTCTTTATAATGGTACAGTTGTCCTACTTTCATAATTTTACGAAAATCAGTCTATTATGAAAGTGTTCTCCGCTGTCATGCCCAATGTGGCCTTCGAGCTCTTACATGTTGAAAGCCCCTGCTATATATAAATATTTAATTGTAAGTACTAAATATATGTATTTACGAATTTCAACAGATGAAAGTGAGAGAGAAAATAAAGCAATTTGTTTCAACGTCACGAACTATTATAATGCCCTTCCCATTCATTTTCATGAGTACAACTGCCAATAGACAAACAATAAACTTCAGTTCCATTTGAAACGAAAGCCAGAATTGTCATAAAATGAGATTTGCCCTGCTGCTTGAAATCGCCTTATATTATACTCTTTAATGTTAATAAAATATTCCTTCCCTCTAGATATTAAAACATTTTATAAAAGAATTTGTTTATTTTTATGATTTCGAAATTAATTCACCATAAAAAAAAAGCATAATGAAATATATGTTGGAATTTGCACTACTTAACGTGACAATGGGATTCAGTTTCAAAAATATTCTTGATAGACGACGGCAAAAATAAATTGCTATTTTAAGTAGCTGTACAGCGTAAATAATCAATATTTTAAGCTATATATAACAATTTGTTAAACATTATTTTAATTGTAAACCTTAATTGGTTCTTAAAATCATGATGTTGCGCAGAAAAAGCCGTTCGTTTCGAGTGTTCCAATGAATAATATATAAAAGAGAAAGAATCCTGCCAATATTTCTGTTATAAAGGAAGTTAAAATTAGTTATTAAATTTCTTTTCTAGTGTTCATAGTTGGGCATTAAAAAGGAAAAATACTTCATATGAACACAGCACACGTAAACGATCATTTATAAAAATATCACAGTAAGATCTGCTTTACTTGAGATCTACAGTTAACCTTTAATTTGGCAAAGTCTGGCCGCTACACCGGACATGTATATTTATAATTATTATATAACATAATTGTCAGTGTTCGCCACAGCAGACATTAATTATCTCAAAAATGGAAAATTATACATTTTTTGTTTATTTTACAGAGATCCTAATGTTTATATAGACATGGGAAAATAACAGAAATTAAAAAATATTTGAAAAAACATCTTGTCAAATTAAGGATTGAGAAATGCCATCACAAGATGTGCTTTACAAGTATGTCTGTTCAAAGGGATCTTCTGGTTATTTGTAGCAGACATACTCATCATTTTCATTTGCAAGCTTAGATTACTTCTTGAGATACATTGTTTTTATGTATCTGAAAACGCCGCCATTTTCTAGCAAGTTTAGATAACATTTTTCTGACATTAATATTAACGCCATAAAATTGCATACCTTTATCCAATCTTCATCTCCTTTTTCCCGATATCCGTGTAAAATTATCTTGACAGATCGTAGCGGATCAAAATTGGATTTCTCAAATGATGAATTATTCCCAACTCTCAGCCGTTGGAAAAGATCAGGAGCCGTGCGAGTAACCAGTAGGAACTGTGCGTCTAAATCATCTGGATGTATAGGGAATAAGCTGATAGGTCTCAAAGATGAAAAGAAAGGATCGCCAACAGAGAAACAGCCCCATCGATCAAAACAGCGTGTAAGAAGACTGTCTTTTTCTGAAAAATAAATATTTCAATAAGTAGGATAAAAAAATTATATTAAAGTAATAAAATTATCTATTATATTTTATGACCTTATGGCATATTTTTCCACAAAGGTTTATTTAAAATTAGGTTGTTCTGATGAACCGAAGGTAATATTAAAACAGAAATTTTCATATTGTATCGAAGCTATTAGAGAAGTTTAATTACCGGAGCAAAAGGTTATGCTTTATTACATTTAATTTAATGCTTTACTACATTTATAAAACGTAGTAAAGCATATCAATGAAGTGACTATATATGAGAAAGGTAGAGACGATAATAAAATCATTTTAAAAAAATTGGGATAAATTGTGCCATTGATGGTACCATAGGAGTATTTGAAGGGTGTGATCGCAATGCTTCATATCAGAGTTTTTCTAATTTAACTAGCCCACAGCTCCCTTTTCAGAAAAAAACAGTGATTCCCGTTGTTGAATTAGTCTATGTAGTGCTCCATAAATGTTCACCTTTTCAAACAGCAATTCGATTATGTGTCTGTAATATTAGGTCAAGTATGATGTATTGATAAACAAAGACATATTTTTAAAGTTACTTTATTAAAAGGGGTGAACAATATCGGTGTATGGCTCAAAGTTTAATTCGTAAATTTATACTATTAAAAATTAATTTATTACTAATGAGAAAGCTGATCTTGGTGTGAGGACAGTAATTTTTCTGTATTTCGTGCCATATTTGTCTTTAACTGTTTTAAATCGTTTATTTCCTCCTCTGATAAACATAGTTAAAACTATTTCTTGTACAAGGCTTTCGATTATTTTCAGTATTAATCAAATTTTTCAAAGCATTCTTCCTAGTATTATGTACAGACGATTGCTCCTCAACGCTTCCTGAATTTGAATTAAAAAAAGCTTCCTCAGATCCCGACCATATAAAGCCAAGTGTCCACAAATTTCAAGAGGCTACAAATCCTATACAGTTAAGGAATTTTAACCTACGTAATTAAGGTTCCGTGGTAGCCTAGTGGTAAGCACGCTGAATTAGCATTCCAAGGGGTTGGGTACGAGCAAGGCAGGCGCCTTAATCCTCGCTTTGTATATCCAGTGCCAGTTAAATATGTGGGTATGGATGTCCTCTCGCTGGGAGGCTGCAGATGGTAGAGAAATACGAAATCAGAAGCCTATACCCCCCCCACATACACACACATCCTCGTGAGGATGATCAAAATTAAGAGGAGTCTGCAACATGGTATAACGGAAGGCAGATTACGAGGTATCAAACTAAGTTACTTTCATCCTTGAGATGTTCATTAAAACGAAAGGCGCACCCCTTTGCTTTAATACGAGTAACGTATGGATCAATCATGATTAGTTTGGCCAAGTGGCATCACAAACAACAACAACAAACTACGTAGATAAGAATGAAATTTAAAACATTCTAGTTTGTGCCATGTTAAATTATAAAAGCTCCTTTATTATCATTAATGATTTTGTGTCATTTTCTGATCCAATAGTAAGTTTTTTGCAAATATACAAAAATTTAAAACTTAAGATTGGCATTTCCCAAAACAATTTGTTTTCCTCTGATGTTGTTTACACGAGGAATACTTGATAGGAGTGATTTAATGTGTTTGGTTTGGTTTGGTTTGCTACGGTCTACTTTTTGCAACACGAGGGCTAATGAGAGCGGGATCTACAGCTTAAAGCCGTTTCCGAACGGCTACAAACATCCATGCCAATGTGGGATTCGAACCCACGAACTCCGGTACCGAAGGCCAGCATCCTAACCAATCAGCCAACGTTCGGCGATTTAATGTGTTAAAGTATGGACAAAATGTACAAAACTTTTATTTTATCAGAGGTTTGACATACATTCACATGTAATCTATAAAAATTAGCTGAAAAATTTTGGATATTTACTCTTTGTAAAGTAACTTTGTTCTGCTTTGCTGTTTCACAAACTTAGGTCACTTTGATTTTTTAATTTTTTATTTGAGAATCATAATATGTAAAAAGAAAACTATGATAATTACGAATTAAGATCATGATACTACATTTTACTAAGTCGTACTACGATATAATACGATGTACATTGAAATACTAATTATACGAACATTACACATCTAAACCTGAACCTAAATAAATAAGCTGACTTAAAATAGTTTTTGTAGATTTGAATTTATTTTCAATAAATGTACACTAGCGTCCAAAAGTTTTGTATCATTTGTAAAATGTAAGTAAATATTGGTCAAATTGTTCAAAATTACTTGTGGAGAATCATTATTTTGAAGATGAAACATTGTACACATGCAAAACAGTGCAGTCAAAGTCAGCATGTACAAAGCATCTGCGTACGTCAGGATAATTATAAAGCAGACTCACTCAGCATCGGTAAGAGCGGTTATCTTTAGAGAAATGGTGTCGACAATGAAGATGAATAGTGTATACTCTTTATGATGTTTTATTTTACTTTACTAGACCATTATATAACCATTCGTTTCCTATTCCACCTTAATCATTTGCTTATGCTATTATGTGCAATCTGTATGCTACACATGCGATACTTTTATCGCATGTTTAGGATATAGTTTCATTACCCGATACGTAATCTGACATTGATGAAAATATCTTCTATAGTTAGATTGTCTTCATTTCATATTTTAACCTTAATTATTTGTATCAATGTGTTGCATATGTGCAGCATACCAAAATATTAATGTCATTTCCCCAATGGGCTTTTGAAGACGCTTTTATTGATTGTTGCGCTTTATTGATCCTTATTATATTGTGATATTTAGTATTACATAGTTTTTAATGTTGCTGATTAAATTAATGTTAAGAAAATTTGAACATATTATTTAATTTTCAAATAAATGTTTTTATTAATAAGTAGTTTTTTATTTGTTAAAATTTTAATGACCAGCTTCAACGTTTAATATAGTTTAGTTTTAAAAAAGTAAAAAAGTTTATTTGAGCCAAAATATTAAAATTTAAACTGAAAACATAAATTAATTTACTTCTTTCCTATATAATTTTGATCTTTTAAAATCAAGTAAGAATTTGAAAACTTTTTTTTTTACCTAATAAAATATTCTTTTTAAACAGCAACCTATAAGTTTTTGGTTCGTCTTACGGCTAAGAAATACGCTAATATTTACCTTTTTACTTATTATTATTATTTTTTTTTCAAGAATTATGCCCTTACCGTTACAGAATGTACAATAATAAAATTTTTAAGTTAGCATTAAAAATGTTAAAAAAATATTTGTTCTTAAAAAAGCAGCACGTAAAACGCATACAGAGAAATGAACAATAGTAATTTCTATCATTTTGCTTCATAACATGAAATACCAGTAATGTTCAGTGTTCCGTTTAGTAATATTAAGAAACTGATGATAAAAATAAGGAAAATCTTTAAGTCATGTTTAACATGTGTATATCAACCTATAATTTCCATTTAACTACAGATCGGTTGCCATTAACATTGTATATGTATTCAAAAGGCATTGTAATTATCTGTATGATCATTTAATTTATTTTTATGCAGACAAGTAAAGTGATATAAAGAAAAGAGTGAGTTGAAATTTCTAGTGACAGAAATATAAATTAGCCGCAAATGACTGTCGTAAAGAATGTTAAAACATTCTGCTGAACAATTAAAGTTATTCTGATAATATCACGAGCTATGTTTTGACTTTGGCAGATCGATCAGATATTTTTCTGTGACTCACGAATGGGGACAATCAGTTACATAAGCCTTTAATACCATGGTATTACGCATCTAATAAAGAGAAAAATTCAAAATTTCGTTTTTAATTTATTTTTATTTGTTTATATATTTTATTTTACTTTACTCAACTATTCGTTTCATATTCCACCTTAATCATTCTTTATGCTATCATGAGCAATCTGTATGCTGTGAATGCCATACTTTTATCGCATGTCTAGAATACAGTTTCGTAGTCAGAGACGTAATCCGACATTGATGGCCGAGCGCTGGGCGATTGGTTAGGGTGCTGACTTTCGGTACCGGTGTTCGTGGGTTCGAATCCCACAGTGGCATGGATGTTCGTAGCCGTTCGGAATCGGCTTTAAGCAGAAGGTCCCATTAGCCCTCGTGTTGCAAAAATGTAGACCGTAGCACTCCAAACCAAACCAAACCAAACCGACATTGATGAAAATAGCTTCTATAGTTGAGTTGCCTTTTTTTATTTAAACCTTAACCCTCTGTATCATTATGTTGCAGATATGCAACATACCTGAAAAATTTATATAAATTACCCAATGATCTTTTAAAGACGGTTTTGCTGCTTTTGTTATCCTGAAACATTGGAATTGTCATAATTTACTAGTGAAATCCGTACCAAATAGCGATACTAAATTTATTTTTCGCAAGAAAGTTTCATTCATCGTTTAATCCTATAAACAGGACTATTACTGAAATAAACTTTGGATTTTTTTAGAAGTTTATAAGAAAAAAATATATGGAGATACCATAAGTACATTTCTCACAAAAATAGTTTCACATTTTTTATGTAAAGCTATTTTTACGCAAATTAATTTACAATATCCATACATATATAAAAGGAGGAGGTATGCGTTACCAAAACTGATGATATTTCAACACTCTGAATAGCATCAGTTTCACTGACCACTTGTAAACATTAGCTGCCATCCTGGATTTGCAACCAAGAGCGTTACAACACATGCATTAATAGTAGTCCTGTGCTTTAACCCCTTAACGCATTTGCCCGTGTCTGACACGGGCAAAATTCAACAAGTCATCAAATCGTTTACACTTTGTTTGCATAACAATTTTTTTTACAACTTTTACCCACTTTCCCACTTTCTAGTCCCTCCCCCCCACACACACAACTGAAATTGCAAAAACTAACTTATACTATACCTATATATTTTTTTCCGTCAAATCAAATCATTTTATATATTTAAATGATATAATTTTATATATTTGTATATGTAATTAGGTCATTTTATGTCGGTTTTTCTGAAAAAAAAAAAAAACTTGTGCTTTAATAGCTTAAATATGAATTGTATGTATTATAATTTTTAGCTGCACGTTTATCAAATAATGATTATAAATACTCATTTACCTTGTTTTTACAACAGTCTTGACAATAACTTTTGTTACATGTGAAGCAATTGTTTTTTAACCACGATATTTTACAAAAAGCCTTATATGGAAAATTTAGCAACGGTTAAAAATATTTTAGGCTGAGATTTTCGTACCCCTTAACAATATATATTTATGATGACAGGTTCCGTTGGTAAAAAAGATTTTAATTTCTTCCATATGTCAATTTCAGTAGAGTTGTTTTAAAAAGGAAAATATAAACCTTAAAGCGGCAATGCTGCTCGTGCAGCGAATAGTTTAAAAGAAAAGCATGATTTTTTTTTCTTTTGGTTTGTGCGTATATTTTTTTTCCAATTTTTTATTTTTGTGTTTAAATTTTAAAATTTTTTGTCGCATTTTACATGTTGTAAAATAAAGTTTCCTAACACTCTGAGAAATAATATTTTTCTTTTTTTTTAGTTCGAGGTTGCTGAGAAGCATAAGGTTCATTCAAATATAAAATTATGAAACGTGTTTCGATTCCCTGTGCTGAATGGAAAAACTATTCCCCAGGTGAGGCTCGAACTCACAACCCCGGCATCGCTCACGACTACTGACTATAAGTACCGTGCGCTAACCAATTGCGCCACTGGGGATCTGCTTACGTTGGCTTGCAGACTAATAAGTCATTAAGCCATCGCTTATTCTTTTACGCATAAAAGGTTGTATATTCAAATGCTGTGCCCCTCTGATGAAAGGGATGAAGTTAAACGGTATGTGACGTTCTTAATCTAATACGTAGCCTAACGTCCCTTTTTAAAGACACTAAAAACGGTTTGTAAAATTACGTTTCATTGGAACAATTTTTCCGTTTTAGTGAAAAAGGGTGACAGTCCTATACATACATATTCGAGTATCTACTATTATTTATAGTTTTGTCTTTTGAATCGCCATCTGACATTTGTAATATTTCCCGTACACGAATTTACGTTTTCGGCAGGTATATCAACACTGAAATTATGACATATAGCTATAACTGTTATAAAACTATACTTTACAAGATAGTTTACATATAACTAGCCACTGTTCAACCAGCTATTACATATTTTCCCTTTATATATGTATGTGTGTATATAAGTATACAGCGTCGACGTTAGTAGATGTGCATGAAAGCGTGCATGCACGCAGGCGACCAAATGTCTAAGGCGGCCGATTAGTTTAGTTTGGATTGGTTTAGAGCGCTGCAATTAAGTTTGATACACAAGGGCTAATAAGACCGGAACCTACTGCTTAAAGACTATTCCCAATATCCCTGACAGCAGCGAGATTCGAACTCACGATCTCCGGTTCCGAAGAGCAGCGCTCTACCATTCGGCTATAGTTCGGCTCAGTCAGCCGATAGAATAAACAACATTAAAAAAACTGTAGCTTCTTTTTTACTAAAAAAAAAGAATCTTTTGCTGATAATCTTTAGTGTGATTACTTATTTTTCTTTATGCCTTTTTGCGTCTGGCTACAAAATGCTATCATAAACTTGTTAGTGTTTAATGCATACTTCTTCAGATATCTTGTTGTTTGAAAACAGATTTATTTGCTATAAAAGGTTTGGTTTAGTTTGGAGCGTTACAGTCTACTGTTTGTCTTAAAAATATTCAGATATTCCAACACTAAAAGTCGAAAGAGATTTGTAATAAGAGGTAAAATTTAAGCTATGATGTACAATTTTGATACCAAATTGTACTGTCTCGCTATTTATTCAGATAGAATTATTAGTAATTAAAAAGAAATTAAGTGCAAATTTAGAGTTTATGGGTACTAATGATGAACTTGCAAACAGGAACAAGAGTATTATTTATTGTTGCTTATTGTTACTTATGTTTGATTGGATATCCATTGTTATTCATTTAAATGCATGATGTATGCAATTTTAAATTTTTTTTAATACATTGCCAGTTATATGGATCAATTATATAAACACAGTAATAAGCTTCTATGCAGCACTAAGTTTTGAAAGTATTGAGAATCCATACTGATAGACGGCGGTCGAATAATACTATTTTACACACGAGCGGCTAATACTCTAGAATCAGACCATCAGACCTCCTTTTATTTATATATATATGTATATATATATATATATATAT
>JAGEOH010000279.1:50000-61126 GCA_032207245.1 Pardosa pseudoannulata | reverse complement strand
TTAGCGCCCGTAGCAAAACTTGTCTGCGTCCCTACCACCGTATCTTGAGTGAAAGTATGTAAACATGACTTTTTTTCTATCGCGTATTCAGAATAAACTCTAATATTTTGTTTGTTTAAAATCTTCCTGGTGCATTAATTTTAATTTTTCTTCTATGTATACCTTACTGATACTCGAATATTTTAACTCTTCGTAGATATTTTTCTAATAAGCTGAATAGTTTTGAGGTAAATACTTTTTATTTGAACGTTGAACTTTCATAGAAAATTGAATTTTTAAATTTGTTAAAAATAACTTTAACGAATACCGGGATTTGTATTAAGGCATATCAGGAGTGTTTGGTAAACACTTTGTAAGAATATATAACAAGTTAAGCCTTGAAATTGGCAATATTGCAATTTCCGAGAAATTACCACTTTTATAAGAGCTGAAAAAGTTGTGGGTTTCAGCTTAAGGGACACTAAAGAGTTAATAGAATAACTGAGCGAACTTAATGGGACTGATTTCGCACCACATTGGTTGCTTGTAGTCTGTCCAATTTATGCTGGAAAAAGAGCACGCGAGATCGTTTCATACATACCGCCAGTAATGTAGAACAATATCGTTTAGTCAATAGTTTTTATCAGTTTCGTTGACTTTGTAATAGAATTGAGGCAGAATTTGTGACGTAAATAGCAAGTTATTAGAACACGCATGCGAAGTGGCTTTGTTAATCGAAAGTACTTAATTTTGTGACAATCTTAGCAATATCGAAAATTGCTGTTGGTCAGTTTTATCCGAACTAACTCCACGTTTTAAGTGCAATATGGAGGGTTTAGATGAAGTTGAACTTTCGTTCTTATCGCTGTAATGCGTCGTAATTTGTAAAGAAATTTCCTTCAATACTTCTTTCAATAGATTTTATTGTATTTAATTTCTATACTTTAAAACATTCACACCTTCTTCAATTGCTGTTCGTGTACTCGTAATAGACTCGCAAGATGGTTAAATTTAATTTTAAGTAGAGTTCGTTAATGGACACAGGACGAGACATTTTCATGTGTATAGAATACCGCTTACAGACAACTGTGTACAGTTTCGGATTGATCCATGTTGGCACTTTAAGGCTCTGTTACGTCACTTAACCCTCGTTACAGATTTTAGGAGCCCCTGCTAAACGCAAGTTCAGATCTGTATTGATAATATTTAATTGTAGTTTTCAATTTGTGTATGAGGTAGGAAAACGAGTCTTCGCCAAGGCTTGTCCCTGATAACTTAAAATATGATCTTAATGGGGAATTTAAATAGTGGAAAATATTTAGCAAGAATGTCAAGTTTAAACGGACACTGCTTTTACAGTTAAAGTATATATATTATAATTTGTACCTTAAGAAGCCTTCGGTACACATTGACAAGCCGCTATTTCAGACTTTATTTGTTGAGGTACTGAGTCCGGATCTTATATTTGTACCTTAGTGTTGGTTTTTGTATGCTAATCTTCACTTTACGCGTGGAGATAACGTTTGCGATAGTATTTTAAATTTATTACTATCTGTTAATTATACTGTTTGTTATACTTCGTAATTCCTGCTTTTCTCTTTCAGTGTCTCGGTTATTAGTACGCAACTCCTGGTGCCCTTTCAACAAGTGACGATATTGTCATCACGAGCTGTGGTGTTTGCAGCTTCAATTTAAAAACGTCCAGAGTACGCGTAGCATCGATCTCCTGTGTTAAATGTATATTTTTGTGTTAATAAAATGGTATGTGTACAAAATGTTTGTAATATAAATTTCGTACAGTGTGGGGGTTCATTAAATCTAGGTTTTCTCTTTGGTGGAACGGACACTTAGGTATTAGTCTGTATGTGTCCCTCCGGGGTGTGCCATCTTGAGGTCTTCGGACGTGCTATTTCGTCCTTCTTCCTGTTCTAACTCCCAAGCCTGTTGCTTTTCGTCAGTTGTACTTGAAAGCATAAATTTTCCCAGATCGCCTGTTAACCTACCCTTCAATGTCTTTCGTAGTTGAGAAGGCAACCGGGCGTCTTTTCAAGTCTTCCTCTGTTATGTGAACGAGATTTGGTCCTGTGTCTCCCGGCAGGTATCTCTGACCGGAGCCCTCAACGTTCCTTCAAAACCTATCGTTTTTGGCCACTACGATTTTTATCATTGAGCGGTATATATTAAGATTCCCTAGCTGAAATTTTCTCCTTCTCTCCGCGTCTCCTGTGTTCTTCCTGCTCCCTCTCGTTTATTAAACTGCTACGGTTTTACCTTGTTCTGTTATTAGGTTAGGGCTCTCTTATCAGTTAGGTCTTGTTTTTATGAAAACACCTTGTTCTTGGCGCTTACGTCCTAAACAGAACCTTGCGCCTTAAAACTCCAACCAACCATTATCGAGACTTTCAGTATTATATTTTTTATCGTGAAATTCATTTCCTCAAAAGACTAAATAAGGAAAACTATTCTAAACTGAAACTATTTTATATTTAAAATAAGGGTCGTCATAGAAATAAAGTTCTGACAACTTCCATGAACCCAAAATTTTTTAAAACCAGAAGTCCTATTTTCTCCTCAAAAGAAAATTTAGGTGATCAGTTTCTTTTACCATATTTGAACAGAGCAAATCTTCACCTCATTGTCTTCTGAATTGAATAAGATTAGTTTGTACAACAAAGTGTTAAACATTTTAAATGACAATTAGTCGCTAGTTATGCTGAACTACAATTTGTACTGCTCTCTAAATGTTTTTTTAAAGAGCTTCTTAACGTGGCTTTTAAGCTGTATGCAGATGTCTTTTTTGACTATCGATCCTTAGATGTAGTTGTAAGACAAAACATTGATCACTTTTTAGTCTTCCCAAAGCATCATTCCTCTGGTTGAAATAATGTCATACTGTGAACATTCCAGACAACATTGCTATAATCTTTCAAAGTTAAAAAAAAGATACTTCTTATGCAATTACAGATCGCATCTTTTTCTTCATAGCTATTAAATTATACGCAGTTTCATGGTAAATTATGAAAGAATTTAACACAAGTTCAAAGTTGAATATCTTAATATGTATGTGAATAATATACCTTGAAATATGTCAAATACAAAGCATCTTATTAAAGAGTTAAAGATTTTCCAGCCAATTATTTATAACAGCTGCATTTACGGAGTGGTTATATGGGCACAGACTTACTTGTATAATTACTCTACAGATGAATAAACGTGAAGCAGTTAGTCAAGGAGAAATATTTATAAGCATGTACTTTATCAACATTAGGTATGCATAGAAAATTTACTATAACATCGGATGATTCATGATGGGGATGCAATCTTTCTGATAAAGACGTGCTAATCATGTATTCATATTAGAGGCATGGCCATAATCTGAATTATTTAATGTGAGAATTAATTTTGTCCGTGATCTGTATCTAGACAACTTTTATCTATTCATTTGAAAGCATAATTGAATTTAACTACTTTCATACTTAATTTTAAAACTATTCATGAAAAATAATTTTATCAAATTCAATTGTTTCGGTAAAAAAGACTCTTGATTAAAATATTTAAATATACATCCAAAGATGTTCCAAAGTCTTGCAATATTTAATTCCATTTTACTAAAACTTGAAGATTTTACTCAATAAAATATTCTAAGTTGAAAAAATAACCAGTTGATCCCATTTATTTTCCTTTGATGTCAATTTTAATACTCATAAGTAAATATAATTACGACAACATAACTAAATTTTTTTAAAATAATTTCTATTAATCTTTTTGTCATCTTTATCTATCGTTGTGCTGTATTTATTTCATTTATAAATTATAAATATATAGCTAATATTACATTTAGTATAATGTACTATTTAGTGTAGCATTTACAAGAGATTTAGATTGAGAGTTGGAAGTTAATTTTAAATACCCTCTTAGAGGAAAAAAAGAGGTTCAGTGAGAAGATGTAATGCAAATTGGACACTAATTGATACGCATACAGGTTTCGAAGGAAAATGCAAAATTTTAAAATTTGGCGGCCGATGAATGAACGTATGTCGCTGCTGCGCATCTTATCTGCGCAGCTAGCAGGATATTTGAGAGGAGAAATTTCCATTCCAGGTCGGAAATTCTTTGTGGATTCCATTCTGTGTATTCAGGTAGACAGTAACTATGCCTAGCATACAAGTGCGCGATAGATATGTGCAGATGCAAGCATTTGAGAGAGGACGTGTAGTTGGGTTCAAAGAAGCCAGTTGGTCTGATTGGCGAATTGCTTGACATTTGGGCAAAATCGATACCACTATTAGACGATGTTGACAGACTATGACCATGACCGAACACAGCGTCAGAAGGGAAGTTGTCCTAGAGAAACGACAGAACGTGAGGACCAAGCAATTGTCAGAGCGGCATTCACAGCCCCAGATGTATCATTATCATCGATTGTACGTGCAACTAGTACTTCAATGACCGCAAGGATCATTCATAGGCTACTCGAAGAAAGGGGGGGGGGCGCAAGGGGCCGCCCCTTGCGCCGACTACCATTGATCTCTGTACAACGACAAGTCTGTTTGCAGTGGTGTTTGGCTCATTCTAACTGGAATGTCACTGACTTGACTAGAACAGTCTTCAGTGATGAGTCCCGCTTTGAATTGAGCCCCAATGACCAGCGAAGACGTGTCTGGAAACACCCCGGACAGTGGTTGGATACCAACCTGATTGTCTTCCGGCATACAGGCCGACAACCAGGAGTGATTGTCTGGAGTGTCATTCCATTTCATAGTAGGACCTCTTTGGTTATCATCAGTGGCACACTTACAGCACAGCAGTACGTCGACGAAGTTCTATGCCGCGTTGTATCGTCCTTCATATCACACTATCATGGGCTTACATTTCAAAAAGATAATGACCGGTTCCACCCTGCACGTTTTTCTACTGCTTGCCTTCGTGCTTACCGAACACTACCTTGGCCAGCAAGGTCACTGGATCTCTCTCCTTTTCAGCACGTTTGTAGCATTCTGGGAAGGGCCTTCCAACCAGCTCTGGATTTTGACGATCTAACGAGCCAGTTGGACAGAATTTGGCAGATATCCATCAGGAGGACATCTGTCTCCTCTATCAATCAGGGCCAAGCCGAATAGCTGCTTGCATAAGGGCCAGAGGAGGACAAACACGTTATTGAGTTTTCCACTTTGTGAAGCTCTATCACTTGAATAAATCATCCAATTTTTCTAAAATTGAAATTATATCTTTGTACATTTTTTTTCACATCGATTTTCGTCCCATTTGAATAACTCCTTGGCATGTCATTTTTTTTTTGTCTTAAAGAGTAATTATAAAATTATTAATTTTTCTCTTGTTTATTTTAATGCTGAAACGTTATTCTTTTGATGCAATCATTTGTTCTTTATTTTAAATATATACTATCTACTTTTTTTCTTTGGATGTACTTGCAGTGACTAAACTAATTTCCAATTTCATTTTAAGTGCTGAAAAGTATCTGATGGAAAATCCTTATGTAGATATAAAAGAGAAAACTCATAAAAAAATAGTTTTAATATTTAGTTTTATCCAGAGTGAAATTCAAACCGAAAACTTTAATGGAATGGTCAGTGGGGTACACAGACTTCTGTTTAAGGGTGGAGTTTTTAAACTAAACCTTGATGGCTTCTCTAGATAGGTAGAACAAGTTTTATATGTAACGCAAACGTCATTTTATTAAATTACAACATAATTTAGTGAAGTGTCTCCTAACGAGGTGCTTTTATAATGCGATTTCCATATAATACAGAACGAAAATTAAAAAATTTCCTATAACGGTTTTTTTTTTTGTTTGTTTGTGTATGTATGTACAAGATCTTTCTAACAACTGTGCTCCAAATTCCGAAACGTGTGGGGGTTTTCTGCTCGGTCCCTACTTCTAAATTCTGAGAATACACTTGAGCTAAGACGTTATTTCACGTGCTTTCCCACTTACCGACACGACAACGTCTGTAACGGTCGGTAAATAATACAACGATAAAGCGGTATCGTGTAGTCTAGAAAGTTTTTCCACACTACCGATATACGTTACCCGATACGGTGAAATTTCTAATCGTTTCATTTAAAGATGGCGGTAAGTTCTCGCAAGTTTTATAATGACTAAAGTAGTAAATTTTATACACTTAGTACAACAATTATTGTTACCAAAAGTAAATTTTAACTGTTTCATTACTCACATTTTAAAAACATTGGATGCTAAAACTAGGAACCAATTTATTATATTTTTTCCACCTGTGGTATCCTAGTGAAGTTTTGGCTCCGCCTCTTTTTATGTGAAAAAGTCAATTTAACACCCAATGTGCAAGTTGTTTTGGAGTAGTTTTAGAGCGTTGTGCTCTCATTTTGCAGCCTCGGGTTCGATTCCCGGTGTCTTTTTTTACTATTCCATTTTAAAAATTTTGTAACCCTCTTAAATCTGCTAAAATTCTGGCATATCTTCTAATAGTTAAAATTATTTTTGTTTAAAATAATGATATACTAAAAATAAGAATAAAAATATTTTTAATTTCAATTTCTCTTTTCTAATTTTATGTAATTATTTTTGTCCTTTTCATTTCCCTTTTTAAATCTATTTAATTTTAATTATTAACACATTTACCAGGTTATTTTTTTCTTTAGTAACTTTACCTCTTTCAATTTACCAAACAAACTAAAATTTGATACACTCAGTAATTTACTTTTAAAAGCAACAGTATGTGATAAATGAGCTTATTAATTATTGCAGCTGAGAACTTAATATAACAGATGTGAAATTCAATCAGTAATAATAGCAAATCTACGATAAAATTGCATTTTATGATCAAGCTTTAAAATTTTAATCTAATTATCTATTTATCTATTAGATGTAATTATGTAGTATTCTTTCAATATTACTTAAATTTCAAGAATGTAATATTTTCGAACTGCACAAGGGGGTTTAGAGTTTCACAGTTAAAACCCACTGCCTTTCCCACCACGAAACTACCGAAAAGCATTTTAGTATTTTTCACATACATAAGGTTCGTAGATAACATTTATAATCTATCTTCATTAAATCCCAAATAATTTTCCCTAGTGAACTTTAAAGGGTTAAAGGAACTTCCTACAGGTAATGAAAGGGAATGATCAAATGATCTTTTAATTTAATTTATATTCTAACACAATCTTTTTTTATTATGTTACTGTTGTATACCGTGCATTGTTGCTTTTTCATTCTCAAACGATTTAGCATAGATCTCAACCAAATTTCTAACTCGCCGGTACATTGTACATCCGTTTGAAACCACCACCATTATCCATCTATCAAAATGCCCCTGTACTGGACACTCACAAAAGCTCATCGGGAACTTCCTGGCAACCACCCCTTACAGGTGAGATTTAAACCTCCAAACTTAACCCCTCGACCAGGTGGAGTCAAAAGTCAATTCCAAGTCATGTTTTCAATTAGGTCCCATGCTCTTCGCGTTTGTAAGCCCTCCGAATGGTTTTGAAACCGGTGGTTTGCTCTGTCTGCATTTGTCAGGCCGGATGATGAATGCGACAGTTCGGACAGAGCTTGTCACTGTCAGTCCTGGTGACTGATGAATTTACCATCATTTATATGTTTTCCAAGGATTTCTCTGAGAAAATTGAGGAAGATGGGGATCAATTTTTACAATGTTCCTGCTACACTATTTCCGCTTTTAGTCAACAACACGTTAGAATAAGTTGTTGCTGATTTCTTACGGTAAACCGGATATGTCACTCCAGATCCCAATGTTTAGGATTAGTGTTTTCGTTACTATAAAATTAAATAGTCTTAGAGTTTTCCTTTTATTTTTATAATTAAATACCTTAATAAGGAAAGCAGTCAGTATAGTCGGTTGGCCTTTTAAGAAAAGAAAAGAAAAGAACAGATGAATTTTTATCTTATAATCAGAACAATAGCAAATATATTTATCCTCATGTGTCATTAACATTTTATGTAAGCATTTACGCATATTGACTTACGCATTTTGATTGATTTAACTTAATCGATTGTTAAAAGCTATAATTAAAATAATATAGTTATTTAGTTTGAGTCTGTTATTTAGCTAATTTCTTGCGGTAAATCAGATATGTCACTTGAAATCTCGTTGATTAGGATTTGTTTTTTGTAAGTATAAAATAAGAGTTTTTCTTTTGTTCCTAGCATTATTTTTTTAAATGCTGTTAGTAAAAATTGGTTGGCCCTTTAAGAAAAGAAAAAAGACTAATTATTTTGCCATATTCAGAACAATAACAAATATATTTAAACTCACGTGTCATTAACATATGTATACGCATTTTGATTGATTTACCTTAATCGTTTGTTAAATACTATAATCACAAAAATAATTATTTAGCTAACTACTTACAGTAAACCGAATATGTCACTTCATATCTCTTTGATTACGATTAGTTTTACATAACTATAAAATAAAATATTTTAAGAGTTTTCCTTTTATTTCTAGCACTAAAAACTTGTTTTAATGAGAAATGCAGTCAGTACAAATCACTTGGTCCTTAAAGAAAAGAACACATGAGTTTTCTTTCTTCATGTGTTATCTCAAGATCAGAACAACAGCAAATGTATTTATTAACATTGACGTTTCATTAATAATGCAATCATTTATACACATATTTATTTACGCATTTGATTGATTTACCGTAATCGGGTGTTAAAAATTATAATCACAAATATACAGTTATTTAGTTGATTCGTTACGGTAAACTAAATTTGTCTTTCCAAATCATTTTGATTTAAATTAGTTTTCTGTAACTATAAAATAAAATATTCCAAGAGTTTTCCTTTTAAATCTAGCATCAAATTTTGTTTTTCACTAAAAATGCTGTCAGTTAAAATCAGTTGCCCCTTTAAGAAAAGAAAAGAATCGATGAATTTTCATTCCATAATCAGAACAATAGACCGTTTGAGCTTATCGTTTCTTTGAAGTATCCTCTTAATAAAAAACAGAAAAAAATAGAATATAAAAGCTTTAGCCATCTCAAATTAACAAAATTATCCTCGCATCTTTATTTTATCCCTATACAAACTTCTTAATAAGATATCGAGTGATGAGGTAGTTAATGTTTTTTTTTTCTAAAATATATTCCACGAATAATAAACAAAAGCAACTTTATTTTGAATTATAAGAAATCAAAAAAGAAAATTCTTATAATGGTTTATTAGTATCGTTGTGTGCTGCAACCCAAGAGGTCGGCTTTATCATAGGTAATCCAGATGAGTAGATATTTTTGGAAACAGGTAAGGAGAGACAAAAAGAACAGAGACTATTATGTGACTTAATAGGCTCGATTAATGTATTTGAAACAAGTGATTTTCGAACAAAATTTAAGATTTCATTTTATAAATGAAACATTTATTTTTATAAGCAAACTGCCTTTAGGAATTCAATCTTTTATGAAAATTAAAATTTATCTTAAAATTAATATTAATATTTAAGAAAATTATCTAGACAATTATTTCTTAACCCCTTCCGGTATGATTTAATAATGAAAAACTGTGCATGAAATAACCATTTAATTTTTATTTAAAAACTTGTTTCATTTTACAATTCTTACATATTCTTAATTAAAATCCACTTTTTACATAGTGTTAAATAATATCAGAAACAGTAAAATTAAGAAAATATCAAAGCAAAACATTAATAAGGTATACAGATAATAGTCTTCAAGCTAGTGGTACTTTTCAAAACAAAGTGCAAAGGAATTCTTAATTGTTTACACCGCCAAGTAGTCTCACTTTTAATTTGATTCTTGTAACACACACGGCATTTCTTAGTAGGTTTTCTTTTATTCTGACTCATTAATTTGGCAATGACTTGTACCAAGAAATTCTAAGTAAACAATATGCAATAGTGACTTGTGATTTTCACAAGTGATAAAAGTGTTGCCAAATTCAGTACACTAGAAATTTTAAACTAAATTATCATATTTAACAGTAACTTTAATCGCATGACGAGTGTAGCTCGTCATTGTGCGGTATGGAATGAAAAACTAATGACGAGCTAGACTCGTCATTTTACCGGAAGGGGTTAATGTGATAATTTTTTTTAACAATCCCGGACATCGACTAGCCCCAATAAAATATTATATTTAAAAGCTACTGAGCTACAAAGCAAGTAGTTAGGTACAAAACAGTTGAAACATAAAATAATCTACAAGACAAATTAATGACGACATATCTGAAAGCTGGAGGATGGCTGAATGTTTTGTCTTTAGCCGCTAGAGGGCTATTCTTGTATTTGCTATAATAATAATTAAAACTTGCTCAGTCGACAAAGGCAATGGTCTCGTCAGTGAAAGGTTGCGGGTTCGGAGCCCGAGCCGGCCTAAGATCCGCCTTGTCCCTTAAAAGTGATACGTAAGTGATACGTACTTGTCCCTTAAAAGGGGTACGTAAAATATGTTCTCCAAGTTCTCAATCAATGCCTCTGAGGGTGGCATGCCAAGCCTATAGGTCGTCTGCTTGGTCCCTGCTTCAAAATTATGAGGACCCACTTGAGCAAAAGTCGTACTTTCCTCCCTAGCGGTGTTCGTCAAAACGAAAGGCGCACCTTTGCTTTAATACGAGTAGCCTATACTTCAATCGTGCTTGGTTTGATCAAGTGGCATCAGAAATAGCAACAACAACATAATTAAAACTATGTGATAACACTGAGTCTCTAAGGGTTATTTTAGTCTAGAGCTTCCAGAAACCAAATAATCAATATTAACAGCTGGAATTTTTAACATTATGAACACAAGAATCGATTAATATACAGGATAAATTTTATCCATATATCTAGGTGATTTCTTTGCAATAATTAAAACTTCATGGTACAACTATGCATAATGAAGACCATTTCTAGATTCATAAAGTTTAAATATCTCCAAACATTGTTATCGAAAGAAATCAATAGTTGCGGATAAAGCATCACGAAAATTACTGAATTTTGATTATCATTACAGATTGATTCTTTAATTTAATGATTAAAACAAAGTCGTAGGCAAGGGGAGGGATTTAGGGGACCGGTCCCCCTCCGAAATTCTAAAAGACCGTTTCGTTGAAAGAAAATGAACCATGTGTGTGGGTGTGTCACCTGCTTATCTGTGCATAGACAACAGTGGGCTTAGAACAGTGATGT
>JAGEOH010000279.1:22500-45000 GCA_032207245.1 Pardosa pseudoannulata | reverse complement strand
GTAGTCAAAGATCCGGTTCTGGAATATCTATAAAAGAAGACCCTCGGAAAAAAGATTCCGAAAGATTCTCGGAAAAAAGATTTCGATAACTGCCTCCATCCAAATCACATAGTCTGAGCTTGACATTGATTCGGCTGTTTTTAGTTTTTCGCTATTGGCAACGTAGAAAAGTTAAGTTGAAAACAAAATGAAGCGGAGATTGTTGCCGACGATGTCGAATACAATTATTTTTGAAAAATAAAAGCCCTTTGAATCGAGATTGACCCCACCTTCTGGTTTAAGACTTCGAAATATATATGTATGTGTGTACGTCATGAGAATAAACTCTACAAAAATCTCTCCCAAAGATTGTTTCATTTAGAGAATAGGACAGAGGGCTTAGAGACCTTGACTGCAATCTTCTGATTTGCCTCTTCATTTCGTGACATTTTTAACACTGCTCATTAGTCAGGAATGTGTCACTAAATAAAAAGTGCGACAATTACTTTCAGATTCCAGGTGGTAATGTAAAGCTTCTGGGTTT
Organism: Pardosa pseudoannulata; assembly: GCA_032207245.1. Classification (NCBI taxonomy): domain Eukaryota; kingdom Metazoa; phylum Arthropoda; class Arachnida; order Araneae; family Lycosidae; genus Pardosa; species Pardosa pseudoannulata. The sequence continues at coordinate 44,477 of JAGEOH010000279.1, read as the reverse complement.
TCCCTGAAGATCAACGACAAGACTGCATCATTAGTCTTTAGTGTTCAAAATGCCTCACATTCTTTTAAGCTTCCAGACATTGCATCTCCAACTCATCCCGATGGGGGAATATTTTAGCGATGCATTAATTGTTCTTTTGGAGCTCACAGTTATGCTTGAAAATTAAAATCTTAAAATCCCATAGTAATTGCCGCTGGAATGGTGAACTTGGGTGGTAGAAGTGAAGTCGTTATAGAATCTTCGTTTCATGTAATACTGGCCTTATGTAATAAAGTTACCTAAAAAAGTTCGTTACATTTCTAAGATTTTGGAGGTTTGCTATAAAAAGATACATTAGCATGAAAAACCATAGAAAAATGGAATCTAAATCTTGCTTCGTTATATCCGGGAGGTCCTTATTCATCGGTTTTGTTATAGTGAAGTTTGATTGTAATATCAAAAGTACAAACTCATATAGTATTACTTCTATGAAATTTGTTTTCTTATCTTGAGTAAAAGGAGTTGAATGAAAGAAGATAGCTTTTAGCAATGTCCATATTGCTTTAATATAGATTCCATAAAAGAAATCAAGATGTAGTCGATAATTCTGAAAAGGTAATTTAGCAATAAGGACAAAATCTTATTTGTAAAGTTTTCAAATATTTTAAGGTAGAGAGTGCGAACCATGTTTTTACAATGCATTGTTTAGAAATAAAGACAATTATGATAGAATCAATGCTAAAATGATAGCAAAATTATTGCTTCCTTTTATACGTCGATAATTTATATTTGTTGGATTTTTTTTTTTATCATATTTGGTAATCAAATGAACTCGCTTGGTAGAGAAACCAATAAGTTTTGAGAGGTGTTCTCCATTGTGAGACAAATTTGGGTGACCAAATCCCAATATGCCAAAAAACTTCGAGAAGCGTGTTCAACCAGTATTCACTCTACGAGGAGACTACCAACTTTCGATAGAGAACAGTCAATTTGTTGATTAAACAAGATAATGAAGGTATCAAAGAGAAAAGCCTTGTAGTATATCTACATGAAAACTATAAAAATTCTCTCATGTCAACCAGAGCCAGTAAGAATCGAGCAATGATAGAGAGTGTATCTCATTGTCATTAATACCGTGGAAGATATTGCTTTTTCAGCCTGAAGGCTGATATTTGGGGAATATAAAGAGAATTTTTATTGTTGTTTGTTGTTTAGAATTTAGGTATTCCAGTAATTTTTCAACTGTTGTACAGTATTAAAATAAGAAGGGTATTTAAGTAAAGTTAGTTTGCTACAAGTGATGACTCCACATTGAAGCACCTAGTAAGCAAGAATATAAACAACAAATATCACTCTGGGATTATACTATTGATACACTTAAAACTCGAAAATAGGAAATAAGGAGCACAAAGAACCCACAACTCTTGATATGGATTTATTGCATTATTCAGTGTTGTTATCTCTTACGTGACATTAACAAAGTCCAAACAAACAAAGCATAAAACCCTTCTAAGATCGTAAATACGAACTAGAAATTTTATCAGTTAACGTATATCATCAATGACTTCTTAAAAATTATGACATTAACACAGTTTTACTGCAGCATGTATTATCATTTAAAAAATAAGTATACATTATCATAAAAGTAAAAGTACAATTTAGAGTCCATAGAAATGCATCTAATAAAGTTAGAAAAATATTTAGATTCCCCTGTATGTTTTCACTCCTAGAGGAAAGAATTATTTAACAATTTAAACATCAGATATAAAAATTAAGTCATGATACACAGGGTTCTTAAATAATACATTTATTCAATGATGCTGATTCTGTTCTTCAATAGTATCATGCCACAATAACGTAGTTGCTTGAAAAACAAGTATAAATTCTGATTCTGATTCTATTGTCGCTATGTTCATAATAGAAATTATACAACTTTTTTATTAAGACGGAGGAATAGAGAGAGATGCCCGACATGTATTCTATTCTTTAATGTGAAAGTAAAATACTATTTTTTCTATTTGACAGAAGTTTTGAGACATGTATTAAATATTAAAAAACAAATATATACAAATGTAATTGAAATGAGTAAATAGTACAAATATAGAAAATATCTGATGGAATACTACAAATGAAAAATCTCTGAGGATCCATACTGTTCGCAAGAAAATTGGATGGAATTTTTTAAAATTATATTGGTCATCAACCCCACAAGAGTTAATCCATAAAATCCGTTAAGTCTTTGATTTAAATTTTTGTGCTTCTATTGTCATCAATAAATTATTATTTTTCAATGAATTTTAAGTTTTCACTTACAATTTTCTTACGCATAGAAATCCAAAAAGAAAAACACTGTGTACACATGTACGCGTGAGTTTGTATGCGTTGAAAAGAATAGCTGATAACACCTACCTAGCTATCAGGCTAAACTTGTCAGCATTTTACTTTAACATCACAATTTCTTCTAATAAAATCAAATCTGTATTTCTAAATAATTAACGTTTAAATAAATTTCGTATTACTTTATTAAAATCAGTGTACTTCGATCTATAGATTTGGTTTGAAATACTAAGGTCAAATTTTTGCAACACGAGAATTAATGCCCGGATCAACAGCTTAAAGATAAAGATTAATTATTGCATTTACTACCTTCATTTTTTTTCACGTCTCACTCTGTATATGGGAATAAAATCGAATGATTAATGTCTATAGTCATTGAAGAATAATTGGATCCAATAATAATAATTGTGCTTTAGAGGAAGTCACTCATCAAAACAGTTCGGAGACTATATTCAAAAGTAAAGTATTAATCTCTTCGTAATCTGCATTGACAATTTCTGCCATTTCAGATAATGACGTACTCGTAGAACTCATTGTAATTACTTTATATTTATACCAACTATGCTTGTGTTACATTTCTCTTGATTAATTCTACAACAGCTAAATCTTCTTCGATTGCGTGATTATTCCGAGATAAATAGTACTTGTGATGGTACCCGTATGCAGAGGGAGACGTGTAAAAATTGGCAGTAGTGGTTAAATCAATTTTTTGTGTTTATATTAAAGTTAATTAAGATAATATAGGGGAAAAACATTTACAATTTTATATATGGAATTAAGTATTCAGTGTCAAATTAACTCGAATAGACTAGAATCTAATACTAAAATTTGCTGTTGATTTTAATTATGACTATTGCTGAACGAGAATTGGTCAAAAAAGTTACACTGCTTAAGAAAACAAAAAATATCTAAATTTTACAGTAATTTTGTCTGTATCATGATGCTTCCTGCAACAATTACGCTGGGAATTAATTACAAGTATCTCGGTCATTTAAACATTTTTCGATGTCTGCTGCAAGTCAATTCCGCCCAAAGTCCAATAACCATTCAACTCATCATCTGAGTGGTATCGTCGTTTTGAAAGTTGCTTCATTATGAGATCAAAAACAAAGAAGTCACAAGGGAGAAGGTTTGGGCTATAAGGAGAATGATCCCTCACTTCGCACCTAAAATTTTCAGAAGTTCGTCCGTTTATTTTGTGGCATACTGTCTCGCACTGTCACGCAGATGAACAGTTACAATTTAACCATAGACCATGCAACAGCCAATAAATTTCTGTGTAGTTACAACTTTTGTCCCCCCCCCCCCCCCCAAAAAAAAAAGAGAAAAAAATCGATGTACTCAATTCTAATTTGGACTCAACTTGCAGCTGCCGAAACATGTTTAGGACTGATTATCAGAATACTTAAATTGCCAGTTGAGAGCCAGTGCGTCACACAATACAGATAAGTCTGGGAAGTGTTACCACAAAGTTTGTCAAAATAGCTTTATACCGAAAATTTCACGGATCTATTCAACGAACTTTTTGATTGACCTACGTATTAGGCACTCAATAGATAGTCTGTCCTCTAGATGCTGTATATTAGGAGAACCTATTTTCTAGGTCAAATCCTAATTCTCTATTGAGATGAAGTCGGTTCATTTAGAAAGCTATATTCCATGCAGCATACAATGTGTTATATACGTTGCAAATATTTATGACCTACAGTGATGCGTATTTGCAACGTACATGATACATCGTGTACAGTATGGGACATGACGTAAAATTTATTTCCCTCCACTCACCCTAGATTGACCCTTAAACTCATGTATAGCGATTTAGGTTTTATGTTATGACACATATTCTCGTCGCTACTAGTTACAATCCTAGAACTACTTCTGTCTCACATTTACGTGTCTGCTGCATTAATGCTCATATACTAGTCAGTGGTTAAGGATTGAGCAAATAGAGTTATGCTAAAGCCCATTATCAGGGTCTTGTTGTCCGCAGTGAATAATGGATCCTAACCAAAATCATAAAAATACCATATCACCATGATACCATCGCTATAGGCTTTCAACACAACTATGCATTCAAATGCTCATAGCATGCCAGAAAATGACAAGCCGTAAGTATTTATTGTTATAGAGGGGTTTAGTACAGGTGCTACGTCGTTTTCTTTGTCCTCAACGGTATACTTTTAATACCATATGTGAGAATACTTTATCTTGGTCTGCACTGTTGTAGCTAAAATAACATGGATTGCAGAAGTCAAACAATCTTGATAAGTAATGTATAACATTTCTATCTCCTCTCTAGCGGCTCTTCGCTACCGGTGTTCACGGGTTCGAATACCGCTGCTGTCATGGTTATTCGTGGTGTTCGAAATCGGCGTTAAACAGTAGATCCCGGTCTCATTAGCCTTCGTGAGCAAAACAGTAAACCGTAGCTCTCCAAACCAAATCAAACCTCTCTGGAGTGAATATTTTTCAAACAACAAACGGCTAGATGCAGGCACGTCACCTTTCTATCCCTACACTATTGACATATATTAAAACGGCAGTATTTAGACTGTCTATCAAATGTAACATATCGAGATTGATACTATGAATGATTTTAACCACAATATTATCATTTATCGGTTGACTATTAATTTGTTCCCTTTTCCATATCACAGCTGAAAGCATTTTAATTCGGGTAATAGATTCACAGTAAGGTAAACAATCGATCTTCTGGTAGGCTGAATAATCACTTCAGTTCGGTATAGAGTGTTACGGTCAATATTTTGCAACACGTAGATCTACAGTTTAAAGTTGATTCCCAACAAATCACCTTGGGGGCGTTACCGGAGTTAGTAGGTTCGAATTCCACTGTGGAATGGATGTTAGTAGCAGTTTGGAATCGGCTTTAAGCAATAGGTCACGGTCTCATTAGCCCTCGTGTTGCAAAAAGTATACCGTAGCGCTCCAAACCAAATCCACCTTGGGAGGAACATGGGCTTGGTATGAGTTAATCTGAGTACTGTACTGCTTATAAAGTGACAAACTCTTAAAAAATTACTTTTGAATTATTTTGATTGGATATCTCTTACTGCTAATAGTCAGCCTCAAGTGTCATTAATTTTTCAACGTTGTTGAAGAGTTAAACTATTTGATAATTTAACTCCTTATTTGGAATAAGTGAAACGTATAAATACACATAAATAAGTGTGTGGATAAAGTATCCTAAAACATTCAGCTAAAAAAAAATTCCCTCCATCATCTTTAATATAATTTGGCTTGTTTTTGTGAACATTCTTGAAACAATTTTTTAAAAATTATAAGAAAAACTGAAGCAATTCCGTCGAAAAATGAAATTAGAGCATTGTTCTAAAAGTTTATTCTATATGAGTGCAAAAGCTTTAAATTATATTTACTAAACATTGTTATCGGGTTTCCCAAATAACATCTAACCATATTTTAATAGCTTTCATAATTTAAGATCTGATCTCTTTTGCAGCAAAGTGTATTTAACTCGCAGTCTTACTAGAGAATCTAGATGTTATAATACCTGGCGCCATCTACTTTTCGATTTCAGAAATATTTAACATTAGAAAGAGAATTCTTACTAACTAAAAAGATTGAACGCTGTCCCTTTTATGGATGAAATAATATATTTAATACATTTTTGTGTAAAAGAGATTCAACATTTTAAATTTTAAATATTTTTTTTATAATTTTCAGGAGTTTATAGAAAAAAAATTTGCAGAGTGATATAAATAAAAAGAAGTATTTAGAAAATATCCAAACTTTCGGCACTAGAAAAATGAATGTCATTTTAAAAAGCTGCCTTTCTGAATATTTTTTTTTGGTTTTCTTGATAAATTAATTTTTTTTAAAACTATGTTATGAAAGTCATTTTGGTCTGAATAATCTCATATCAACAAAACAACACAATTTTCCCAAAGTTTGATAATGCATGAATTTAAATACACAGTAGTTTACATTTAAAAATATCTATGCTATTTTATAATCATTTATCTTAAACTACCAGAATATAAGTCATAATAAATCACGGTATTAGCAAACACTACTTAAAAAGGTCTAGAATGAATGCAACATAAAAATTTCTAAAATCACTTAAAAATTTATGTTCAAAACTTTTAATACACGGGAGAGTACATTTTAATGCGGATATTCTATGTAGAACGACCATTAACTGATTTTATAAGCATTTTATAAAATGATTTTATAGTCATTTATCTTAAATTAACATATTATAAGTCATAATAAATCACTATTGGCAAACACTATGTAAAAAGGTCTAGAATGAATGTAACATAAACATTTCTAAGATCCCTTAAAAATTATATTTCAAACTTTTAATACGGATATTCTATGTAGAGTAACCATTAACTGACGAAAAGGCAAAAAAAAGTTTAAATTTATTTTCAAAAAATTGCCTTTAGTGTCAGAGTGGTGCAGTAAGATTTCTTAGTATGGTGTAAGTCTTCGAAATGTCGCACTTTAAAATGTTTTGATTTCGCTGTTTAAGCAGCCTCCAAGAGATGCTGCTTGATACAGCAGCCTCTATGCAACATAACACTGCACGGCCTTGCCTTAGTGTTTCAAACCAAACTTTTGAAAAAATGTTTGATCATCTTTCATGCTAAGTAGACAAAACTACACACAAACAAAGCATAAAAAATATAGGCGAAGGTGACCATTGAAAGAGGCTTTATAAATTTCATTTTGATGTAAAACTACTGACCCTCAGACGGTTTTTTAAAATGAGATAATATTAGGTAAACTAGAGAATTGTTTATATACGTTAGATTTACGTTTCATTATCCTATCAATCTATGTTATTACACATCTGTGGAATAATATGTCTATGTCTGTAATTTCTCAAAAATTTGCAGTCACATAAAACTGAAACTAACATTGACTAGTGTAACAGCAATTCTGGCAATTACTCTTTTTTTCATACATAATTCTTATTTACGTAATGTATAATTTTGCACGTCTTTGCAATTTTCTTCCTGTTACATCTTAACTTATATAGCACTTTTTAATACAAATGTTTCAACCCCTTAACTCATTTGCCCGTGTCTGACACGGGCGAAATTCAAAATACCCATGTAATCAATTGTTTACACTTTGTTTGTATAACATTTTTTTATAACTTTTACCTCCTATTTACCCCATTTACCTAGTCTCCCCCCTCCTTACAACTGAAATTGCAAAAAATAACTTACACTATACCTATATATTCCTATTCTTAAAAAAAAAAAAAAAAAAAAAAAAAAAGTCAGTTTTTCCGAAATAAAACTTTGTTTTTTAAGGGGTTAAAGTTATATTTTTGCTTTATAAAAATAAATAATAGACGTCATAATTCCTTATAATCGCACAGAATAAGTTTGAGAATTATTTATCGTGTTAGGAACATATTTATTACTGCAAAATTTATTACCCAAAGGGCTTAACAATTTTTAAAATAATGATGGATATGCTTCTCTCTCTCTCTAGGATTCTAGTCTGAACCCTCTGACTTCTGTAAAATTTCAAACACTATTCAGGATTTTTACAATTGGAATTTTATTTTAATATGGTTATTTTAAATGCATTTTGTTTTCAGCCATAGTTAAATAATAATTTTGAGTATAATAAAAGATTTAGTGACTAGCTTTTATGATATGTAGTAAAAGCATGACTAGGGTCAGGCTTGATCTCAAATATGTGATACATTAGTGATAAACCTTGGTCACTTGAAGTTGACAATTCTAATTAACTTTTGTCGTATAAGAAGACAAACATAATCTGCAGTATAAAATAAAATAGTACAATGAAGAGTCAACCAACTCGCTGAGAAGTTGAAAACCATCATCGTTAGTTACTTTTTAACTCCTTAATGCACAGTTTTTTTTAAAACGACCGTCCAAAAAACCCTTTTTTATGTAAAAAACACACTTTAGAACGTTATCTTGCTAAGAAAATTATAAAAATACAAAAATAATCAAAATTTTTATTGCAATTTTGGATTTCGATAACATTGCAGAAAATAGTCGAATATTGTAATATTACACGCACATCGACTTTTTTTTTATTTTTCTTTTCGAATCCCCATTTCAGAATAAAAATTATTATCAGTAAATATATCTGTGCACGCTCGAATTATCTCGAGTGTGCACAATTTGGTCAGTTTAACGAGCTCCAGTTAACTCGAGCGTGCACGTTAAGGGGTTAAGCAAAAGCAATACAGAGCAAGAACATTTTGAATTCGGCATTGCCATGTATGTAAGTAGAGCAATTTGTATCTCATGCAAGAGTGTTTTTTTTATTACAATCTGGACAATCCAAAGTTGCTACAACTACAATCAGTTCCCAGTTCATCATAGATTAGAAGGCGAAACCCCCCATCTCTAGTACTTTTAAAGCGAAAGAAATACAGAGAAGGAATATTTTGAATTCGGCTTTGCCATATATGTACGTTCAGCAATTTGTACCTCATGCAAGAATAAAATTGCAACAACTACAATCAGCTCCCAGTTCATCATAGATTTAAAATAATTTTGGAGTAACTTTATATTTAATATTTGAGTATGTTACGTAATAAGTTATTTAACAAATAAAGTTTAATTTTTTTTCTTCCCTCTGTACTGCTTTTAATATGGCATTAAAAGCTTCCGAAGATATTTATTTGATTCATTTATTCATAATAAAACAGCATCACTATTGATGATTACAATATTTGTAGCTCTAAAAAAAAAATAAAGTGTATCACAACACTAAAAAATTTGAAAAATTGAGTTAAGTTAATTTCTTTTAGAATTGCTGGAAAGAGCACAAATACTTCTTGGCATTAGAGAGTCTTGTGTGCTTTGTAAGGAAAATATAGAAACTACAGTTTTGCGATCACCGACAGATGGCAGTAGCATCCTGCGTATATGAGCAAGAAATCTGAAAACAACGCATAGTGAAAACTCAAACAACCTAAACAACGTGTAGTTCCAGTTTAGTTCCGTGTAGTTCCAGTGTAGTTAAAGTTTACAGAAATATCAGGGAAGAGGGATAATTCTTTGTATAAAAGACTACTTCGTATATGTGAATATTAGTCGTTTTCACCTAGAAAATTATAAAATCACTACTGTGCAGTTTTATCGGTTTTTTTAATAAATAAACCTAATTTAGAGATAAAATTAATCTCTCTATTAACATCTGTAAACCAAAAGAAAAAAAAATTATTATTTTCTACCTTAAACACAGCAAGTTTCTGTATTCGTTAAACGCATACGTAAATACATAAAACGAGTGCTTTTTATAATCTATTTCCACTTTTGAAGAATAATACAAAAGTTCTGTAAGAAAAAGATAGATAACCATAGGGAAATGTTAATAGGCACAATATAGATTACTTCATTTTTGCTCTCTTCGTATAACTGCACAAAATTGACTTTTAAAGAATTTACATAGAGGATCGAACATTCCTTTATAAATGTGGATGTTTCATACAAATGAATATTCGTATAACTGAATAATTTATTGCATAGCCTTTATGGGATTTCGCCTGGGAACCAGAAGTACTTCGAGTAACTGAATATTTATTATAAGTGAGTTTCGTATAAATGAGTTTTCGATTGTTGTAAGGCTATTTAATTCTAGGACTCCCTTATTCCATAAGTCCCTTCTCTGATACCCATGAACGTTTTTCTGCACACATTTTTTTCATTGTGTATGTTCCTGTACTTCTATTCATATAGGTAGGATTTTGTGCTTTATAATTTTATTATTTTTTCTTTCTAAATTCCATCCCATATTAGTGTTTAAGATACTCAGTCTAATTCATATGACTGAAGATTTATTTCTATTAATAATAGTTCAGATTTTTTGTTTGTTTTGGGATTAAACTATATTGTATCAAATATCATGGAATCAATATCAATTGGAAAACATGTTCGGTCTCTGCAGGATCTTGCGGTAGATTATCTTAGTAAGAAACGTTGCCCCTTAATTATTCCGATTTCACTGCGTATACCGCCTTTTATTGGTGGCGTTTGATGCAGCGACCTCTCTTTATCATAACTAGGCTTTGAGATTAAAATATATTCTATCAAATATCATGGAATCAATATCAATTGGAAAACATATTCGGTCTCTGCAGGATCTTACGGTAGATTATCTTAGTAAGATGTAAGTCTTCGAAACGTTGCCTCTTAATTATTCCGATTCCACTGCGTATACAGCCTTTTATTGGTGGCGTTTGATGCGGCGACCTCTCTTTATCATAATACGGCTTTGGTATGTGCTTTCAAATGCTTGTCGGTTTTTCTGTCGTAGGCAAACTCCAAAAATATCACCTTTCAATCTTTGAAAAAGCTTAATAAAAAAAGGAGAGAGAGAAAATGAGAGGGGCATTAATATAAGACCTCCGTTAATCAGAAAAATGTCTTATAATTTAATTATGACAATAGTGCTAATATATAATTACTGAAAATTGTTCTATTAGAAAAAAATGATTGCCATTCCTAAATTTTACCTCCGTAGGCTTACATTACCTACCTTCTAGCTATGTCTCTTTCTTTCATTGAAATTTTAAAAATTTAAACGAGCTTTGCTTGGTGGTATTAGTCACAAGTGGGATTGGTAGAGTAAGCAGTTAGTTTTTCAGAAGTTTGAGTTTCGTGACATCCTGTCACGGATCTTTCGGGAAATATAACGCTACATTCTTCTAAACTCTTGGAGAAAATCTTAAGATTCGATGAAACATATTACCGGATTTTCATTTCGGACCATCTAACAGTAAACCATTTAGAATTTAATTTACTCTACCTACTTTTTTCTACTACTTTAAAATTCATGAGAAATTTTGGAAATGAGAACCTTGTAATCAATCAAAAATTCTTGCACGACTTTACGCTCTGTGGGTTTCTTACAGGACATTTACTAATGCTAAGTACTGAAAATCGCAAAAAAATTTAATGTTTAAGACAAAGATCTAGAATTTTTATCTCTAAAGATAAATCTAAGCTTTCAAGCGTTGCAAACATACCCGTTATCCGAATAAATTGTAAAATGGATGTAAAGGGGATGATCAGCAGGCTTTGTACTTAACCCCTAGCCATACTATTTAAATGTCAAGAACCATAAGCACTAAGAAGTTCGGTCATACGTCCAATTTACGGTTTGGCTGAGCGTTTTAAGTGGTGCAAGTTGGATTATTTACACTGATCCAGCCGTACCCATGATCTTCCACTGAAAAACCAGCCATCCCAGCATTTACCCGAAATGGCACAGGGCTGCCGCTGACCTACAAGAAGTACGTCATGATCCGTGTTACATGATCCCAACCCAGTAAGGAACAAATTCTACAGAGGTAAACTCAGGACTATTGGTAGAACATAGAGATCACTCGGAAATAGCAGTTGCATGAAACCTGTACACATTAAAGGAGACGTGCAAAGTGGTGCAAATCACTCGTCTTGATATGTAAATTCATGTGTAATGGGAAACTAATTTTATGTCTGAAGATGCTAGATAAACGATTGTTAACAATTGATCGTTGAATATCAAATATTTATTATCTTGAAGGGAATAATCTATAGCCTTTTTATTATAATTTGTAAATAAACACATATTTTAAATACTTAACATCTATGATAAAATTTACAATTAGTTAATAATCTCCAATAGTGTGATATTTGTCAAAGCATATTATTACTTATATTACAATTTTATATCTTTGCAGTAAGTGTTGTATAGTCCAAACGACGTACTGTATCTCTCACACATTCTGCTTACTTTTGTCCGGATCCATTTACCACAGCCCTTGCACGTTGTATTTACATTTTGACTGACTTACCATATGACATTGTAAAGCACAGAAATAAAGCCATTTTAGAAATATTCCGAATGGCAACAAGCCCCTATTTTAAAAGGAGGATTCGAACACACATACTTGGATTGTGAAAGGCGAAGCTCTATTTGGCGGTCATTGTCCAGCAATTTAATATTGGAAGATATTTTATGTTATAAATGAAATACATAATTGCTTAAGAGGTTAGAGTAATGATTTAACGAATAAATAACGAATAAATTTATGTATGGGCCTATTGTACTATCGGGGGTTCTGAAAATTCCAGGCAATTTTAAAAAGTACACATAGTTTAAAAAATAACAGATTGAGTTTGGATTCTAAGCATCATATTTATTACAAGTAAAAATGAATTATAAAAGTGTACATTGAAATAAAATTTTAGCAGTTGTGTAACTATTGTTCACTTTAGTAATGAATTGGAAGATTGTATATCACGTTCAAATAAAATTAATTTTAAATGAAGTGTAACAAAATATAGGTTTAAGTATAGGCATAAATTTAATAGGCATTCAAGGAAATGATGTGATCTTCATGCCAGATTTTTCAAATAAATGAAATCTAGATTTCAAAGTATATAGATAATACATACATACTTCATCTGGTAATCATACCAGATGAAGATTTTAAAAATAAAAATATCAAGGTTAATTTCACTTTTCTGTGGCTGCAGATAGAGAAATTTCAGACATGGACAACTAATTCATTCCATAGAGGTGCAATAACACAAATTGATAGAATATTACGTTACCGCAAAAATCTTTTTTTTTTTTAAGTTTTGTAAAAATAATATAACTTTATTATTGTTACTGAATATCTTAGATCAACACTTTACAGAGAAATATCAGTAAATTTCTGCTTGGTGTTACAGCTTGCCTTTATTACATAAAAGTAAAATAAAATTATACAAGGCAAACACTTATTACAATAACTGAATGAGGTTTTGATGCAGAAATCAGACGGATTCAAGCAATCCTTTAGTCTGGCTGATATTACCTGATTTTAAAAAGCTGTGCAAGGAGTCTAGTTTTACATCAAAATCAAATTTATAAATCCTTTTTCAACAGTTACTGCCCCCTGACCACATGCATTTCTTTTTTCGTACATCTTCATTTTCTTAGATTGAAAGATAATCAAATATCTTATCAGAAGTTTGGTTTGAAACACTATGGCAAAACTATGCAATGCTATGATGCAGAGAGGCTGCCTTATCAAACGGTACCGTAAAGGGACGGCATATGAACAGCGAAACCAAAAGATTTTAAGGAGCGATGTTTCCATGTATTTTATCATACTAAAATATTCTACTGCATGGCTCTGCACTAAAATCAATATTTTGAAAAGAAATTATTAGTAAAATATTTCAATATAATTAAAAAATTTCTGATTTTAGATAATTTTATATCATATTCATTCTAAGCCTTTCTGTGTAGTCTTGCTAATACCGTTATTTTTTAGTACATAAAATATGGTGATATGTTATTACAACTGAATATAAAACACATCGAAATCTTTAAATGTTACAGAGCACTAATTATTTAAAATCGTGTATTATTAATCTAGTTCGAGAAAATTGAACTATTTGCTGAAAAACAGCACTTCGAGAAGAGAGAATGTCTCGCGTGTGACAAATCATTTTCCTGCATTTGTAAGCACTGATTATTATCCTCTTCAGAAGCATTTAAGAAAGATAATACGGTAGTGATACCCGTTCAGTCGATTACAACTGGCTTTAAACAGCTTTTCACATTTGAAAATGTCACATACGTTAAAAACACAGCAACAAAACTACTTCGAATGAAGAAATCAAGGTGGAAAATAAAATTAAGATCACCCATAAAAAGACAGATGGGGGACACCAGAAAGTAGTCCTGAAACATGCGAATATGAACATGCAATGGGGGGGGGGGCTTTAATATATGTTGCAAAATATCAGACGAAGAGTAAAAAGTTTAGAGTTTAGCTAAAATAGTAATTTCTATTCCTTTTTACGGTTTATCGATAGTTTGTGACCTCTTAAGATATTAAACGGAAAAACGTAGCAAGTATTTAGCGTCAACATAAAAATTATTTTCTTGAAATTATGAGTACTGATTATTATCCACGTCGCAAGTCTTTAAGAAGGATAATACAGCAGTGATACCTGTTTAATCGATTACGACCGATTTAGATCAGTTATTCTCATTTGAAAGTGCCATATGCCGTAAAAGTTCAGCAACAGAATTACTTTGAAAGACGAAAGCAGGGTGGAAAAAAAAAGTAAGATTTCCCACTAAAATGGCAGTTGGGGGACATCAGAAAATAGTCCCGAAACATGCGGATATGAATGTGCAGGGGGGCGTTAAGAGGAAAAAAAACTGGGGGTGCGCCGTGTTTTGCGCACGCGCCCCCGGAAAGACTGAGGCGCCCGACGCTGTAATCAATCATTTTGTTTCGACATTTTCTGTATTGGCTCCGAAGAAAGGGGCTAAGGGAGTAGGGTGCTGCTACGGGATTGTAAGGCAACCTATCTACTTTTCATCATACTAGTTTCTAAACGGCAAAACTGTTTCACAAATGAAAACTTCTTTGGCCGAGGGACGTCAGCAAGAAATGAAAAAAATTGGAATAAAAAAGTTGTAGCCTCACGTTTGTAGAAGCGAGTCTTTCTTTGGTGTGTGTAAATATAAATGCCGGTGTCTCACAGAGTCCATACACGTAAGCAGTAGATACGAATGACTGTTTGCCTAGATATCCCGATTTATTTATGTGTTTGTATATATATATATATTGTTGCACTTATTCAGAGTAGAATTTCTCGTTAATACCATTCAAACTGCTTGAAAACCTTTATTAAATTACTATTCCTTGACTAATAGTTATATAGTGTTCAATATATATTTGTTAACCTATTAAATTTTTATCTTTTCTTGTATTGGTTCCACATTTCAGAAGAAAGGGACCAAGAGAATAGGGTACTGTGGGATTGTAAAGCACATTATCTACTTTTCTTCATACTCGCTATGAAAAAAATATTTTTTTGAACGAGGGTAGTCAACAAGAAAAAAAATTGGAATAAAACAGTTGTAGTCTCGTGTTTGTAAAACGCGAGATTTTCTTTGGTGTGCGCAAATATAAATAATATTATCTCAGAACACCCATATACGTAAGCAGTGAATTCGAATGATTGTTTTAGGTCTCATTAGCCCTCGTGTTGCAAAAAGTAGACCGTAGTACTCCACAACTAAATCAAACCAAACCGAATGATTGTTTACTTAGATATCCAGATGTACATTTTGTATATGTGTTTGCACTTATGCAGAGGGGAATTTCAGATTAGCTGAAAGTCTTCATTAAGTGACTATTAGTTTGACAAATGTCCACCTATATTTTATTAGAAGAGTTCTTTTTCATAAATCAGTATAGTTTTAAATTAACATTAATGCAAAGGTTAAGAATGCAGCAGTAGAAGCTGAAAAACTGGCAAGCACTGCTTTGAGTGACACTCAATGCGGCAGGAAAGTAGCAAATATGTTCAAGCGTGAATCAAAATAAATAGATGCATACAAAGAGGAAAATAATGTTGAATTTTCATGATTTATAAAATTAAGTCACATACAAAGTTTACAGTGTGGGACCATTATTTTCACAAAGCCAGAGTCAAGTAACTGCCTTTTCTCCTGTAGTGTAATTTTCAATTTCGTGAGAGTGGCTGCAGGTGGAACACGTGTACACAAAGCACGGTCGAAGGCATCCTAAATAGGTTCAATGGGAATTGTCAGACAAGTTCGCCTTCCACTTCATATGCGTATTTTCCTCACTCTCCAGATCTTCGTTGATGACGACAGCTCTATAGAGACGTGGATTATCATCCACTGAAACGAAAGTAGGATCAACTGCTACCTCGTATAATCTCACAGTAGGGTCTTGGACTTTATGCGGACACCGGATAGCCGTCACAGAGTACTGACTAAAGATGTACAGTTCGGTACGATTTATCCAATGAAAGCTAGCCCGCAATGTGATGTTTCCTGCTCGGAATGCGTAATGTTCGGTGATGTCCTGGGCCGATTGCGTGTGCCTGCTTCTCTGCAAACTCTTTAAGTCTGTCATCTGTCATCGTTAGCGACACCGCTTTAATCCTAACTTTGTGAATTGAGCAAATAGAATACAGACGGGGAGTATTTGGGCGTACAGTCCATTCAAGTGTAGCATTCGGTGCGTAGTGGTGACAAATATCGTTTTACCAATGGACGCTATAGCCATAAATGACACGTGTGTGGAGGTTGCTCTTCGATTCCACTTGGCTACAACATCAATATCGCAATGTTCTTCGGGGGTCATAACTCTTGGACGACCAGCCATAGGTCTTCGAACAACTGTTTTCTTGTTAGGAATTGTTTCCAAAATCGTAAAATTACGGAATAATGAAGAGACACAGAAAAGAGTAACATCTGTTATTGATTGTTCCTCTGCAATGTGACCTTTCAGCACGCCAAAGCTCAGAATTTCCTGTTTATCACCTGGAAGCCATAGAAACACGTCAGGATATGAAAACAAAACGGGCGAAAATTCTAAACACATTTTATGAGCATTTATAGGTAACTGCTGTAACCCTTCACTGTTGTGGATTCTTATATTACTGTCTTTTTTCAATATTTCTTGGCACGAAATCGTGATTGGATGATACCTAACATATTTTCATGGTATAACCAAATTCCACAGAGAATTGTAGCTCCTAGAGAGACACAGTGTAGTTTAATAAAAGCGTGTAAGAACTCTTGTAAAGTATTTTTGTATTTTGGATTGTATAGCTAACTGTTTTAGATATACATTTATCAATAATATCTATTTTATACCAGTATCTAAATTTTTCCTGTACAGGCAAACCTGTACAATATCCAAAGATAGTTCTAGCAATTAAAACTTTTGGGTACTCATTTGGTTTTTATTAGTAGAATTTGGTTTTTTGAAAGCATCTAAAAACTATCGGACTTCACATGGTATTCTTCAATAATGCAAATATGTTGGAAGAGCTATTGTAACCTATAGGCTGTTTTTGTCTTTATTACAGGAAAAACTTTACTTTTACTTTAAAGGAATGCCAATTACTTCCTAACGTTCCCGGTAAAAACTTGCTATTAGCAATAGATAGACTACAACATCAGACTGCAAATGGTCTTGCTTTTCATAACAAGTCATGTCATTGTTCAAAATTCTGTATTCTGTCACACATGAAGCTCCTTGAGAGTTAAAAGCTATGACTAGCTTTGTGATGGGTGTATTGATCTGAAATCAAGATTAATTAGAATTTAATTATTAATTTTAGTATCTTTTTCTCTCTTCTGTTTCGCTCACACCCGCAGCCAATCCTTGTAGCTCCCAGGGACAATGCAGGGGCAGAAGTCCCCATCTTCTATCATTACAAAAAACTCAAGTTAACCTTTGTAAAAGTTTAAAAGAATTTCTTTTACAACTTTAAGTCAAGTTATTTTAAAATTGAAATGTTACAAAATTAAATCCAGTCAAGGCTTCCAAATTTTCAGTTTCTGAAGGAAAGCATACATACAATTTTTACATGGTTTTATTAACATTTTGGGTTATATTTAGGACTGATTATGCCCACACTGGCATCCAACCCCACAGTGCTTATGGATAGTACAGCACTTTAGTAACAATATAGCATTTCACACAAATAAGTTTTCCCTGTTTGTGTTTAAGAATTGATACATAATTTTCAAATTTTCTTACAGAATGGTTATTTTGGTATAACATCGTTCTTTGCTAAAGAGTTCTACGATATGATGTATGACAAAGCACAATCGGTTAAAATTATATGTACAATACTTTTTGCATGTTGTACATAGTTACGTAGTTGTATTTAGGATTGATATAACATCTAGCTGTGCACCTCCCTTTATGACTGCTATTTGAACTCTCTATAACGGAAAATTTCAGTATAACGTAAATTAACGCTGTTAGCAGTAACTAAAAATTATTGGACATAGAATGTTGAAATTTTGTATTTGGAACTGTTGTAACATCTAGTTGTGCACCACCAGTTTTGACTATAATCTAGACTCTTTATAAGGAAAAATATCTATATGATGTACATCAATGTAACCAGTGTCCTTTAAACGATATAACCAAAGGATGGCTGAACTGGTTTGGCTCTACTTTTCAGTACCGGAGTTCGCCGGTTTGAATCCTGCAGCTGGCATGGATGTTCATAGCCATTCGTAATCGGCTTTAAACAGTAGGTCCCGGTCTCATTAACTCCCGTGGTGAAAACCAGGAAACCGTAGCGCTCCAAACCAGACCTCTAAATGGCAGTAACTGACTCTACTCATTTTGAACTAATATATACTACTCATTGTTGAATACATTCTACTCATTGTTGGATTAATATTGTATTAATTTTTGATGTTATTAAAACTAATATTTTAACAAGTGTATTACTATCCAATAAATTAAAGAATAGGAGGATCGTATCTTATATTCAAATAAGTTTAACCCCTTAATGCACTGTTTTTTTTTAAAAGGCCGGCCAAAAAAATCAATTTTTCAATGTAAAAAACACAATTTATAACGTTGTCTTGACAAGAAAATTACAAAAATACAAAAATAATCAAAATTTTTATTGCAAATTTGGATTTTGATAACATTGCAGAAAATAGTCGAATATTGCTTACAATCCTATGTAAATGATAAATATCAATAAAACGATTGTTTTTTTAATTTAATTTTTTTTTGCTTTCACATTGTTATTTTCAATTCTCGATTGCATTCGACTGTGAAAAATTATATCAACATAAAGTACAACGCCGCTCGAATTATCTCGAGTGCACAGTTTGGCCAGTTTAGAGCGCTCGAGTTAACTCGAGCGTATAAGTTAAGGTGTTAAATGAAGTTCAGAAAAACATATGTATAATTTAATGGTCGCGTAAGGGAGTTATGTGGTGTACAGATCAGATTTCCAAATTTTAAAAAAGAACTAGAGAAATCAGAGGGAATTATTTCAGAAAGATGACAACAGTACAAACATTATATAAAATTGCAACACATGGTAAAAATATATATATACACATAGCACAAAGGGCAAAGAGAAAAGTTTCAAATTCTTTGCGTAAGAATAATTTTAGGTGAAGTAAAATTTACGATATTTATAAGAAATATATAATTTTGTGTATGTAGAAAATAATACTTTTTTTTGCGTCAACAAACTTTTATTTTTATGTTTAAAAACTAAACTTATTTTTTACATGATTGAAATAATCTATCCTAACATTTGAGGAAATATTTTTTTAAAATTCAGGTTACTTGAGATACATAAAGTTCAAATCCTGTTAGAAAATCCATTTAATTTGAGTGTATATATTTTCTAAACATCTAATTATCTTTATTTTCTTGCTAAAGCTGTGTGTCGACACTATTTTATCTTACAATGTGCCTCTGTCTCAGTATGAAGATAAATGATGGGCTCGTTGACAGAATTATTTTCATCGCTTCGTCCTTCACAGCTGTTGGACGAGTATCTTTACTTCAAGAAATATATCGAACGAATCGGATACGTATGAAAGTGAGAATTCAGAATGGAAGAGGTATTTCAACGCCTTTAATAAGTGCTAATAAATCACTTCAAAAGGGATTCCTTTCATTTTGAATAAAGATTGAGCCTTAGGTCGAGCGAAAATTCCAAAGTTCAATGCCCTTTATTTAATTCTTGCATTTTTTCCTCATTTAAGGGCAGAACTACTTTGTAATAACAGATTATACATTGCTTCATTATATGCTACTAATTAAGGTAGCTTAAAGAGTGTAAAATATTTTTTACAAGTAATAACTGAGAGATGTTGGAGGAGTAGAAAAATCGTTCAAATGTTTTCTCATTTTATTATCTTGATACTAGCATACAGCCCGTCATATGACGGGATCAGTAAAATTTTTAATTTTCCGGAATTGTAAATTATCCTACTTAAAGAGTGTAAAATATTTTTTACAAGTAAGAACTGAAAGATGTGGAGGAGCAGAAAAATCGTTCAAATATTTTCTCATTTTATTATCTTGATACTAGCATACAGCCCGTCATATGACGGGATAAGTAAAATTTTTAATTTTCAAGAATTGTAAATTACCCTACTTAAAGAGTGTAAAATATTTTTTACAAGTAAGAACTGAGAGATGTGGAGGAGCAGAAAAATCGTTCAAATATTTTCTCATTTTATTATCTTGATACTAGCTCATAGTCCGTCATATGACGGGATCAGTAAAATTTTTAATTTTCCAGAATTGTAAATTACCCTACTGAAAGAGTGTAAAATATTTTTTACAAGCAAGAACTGAGAGATGTTGGAGGAGTAGAAAAATCGTTCAAATGTTTTCTCATTTTATTATCTTGATACTAGCATACAGCCCGTCATATGACGGGATCAGTAAAATTTTTAATTTTCCGGAATTGTAAATTATCCTACTTAAAGAGTGTAAAATATTTTTTACAAGTAAGAACTGAAAGATGTGGAGGAGCAGAAAAATCGTTCAAATGTTTTCTCATTTTATTATCTTGATACTAGCATACAGCCCGTCATATGACGGGATCAGTAAAATTTTTAATTTTCCGGAATTGTAAATTATCCTACTTAAAGAGTGTAAAATATTTTTTACAAGTAAGAACTGAAAGATGTGGAGGAGCAGAAAAATCGTTCAAATATTTTCTCATTTTATTATCTTGATACTAGCTCATAGCCCGTCATATGATGGGATCAGTAAAATTTTTAATTTTCAAGAATTGTAAATTACCCTACTGAAAGAGTGTAAAATATTTTTTACAAGCAAGAACTGAGAGATGTTGGAGGAGTAGAAAAATCGTTCAAATGTTTTCTCATTTTATTATCTTAATACTAGCACATAGTCCGTCATATGACGGGATCAGTAAAATTTTTAATTTTCCAGAATTGTAAATTACCCTACTTAAAGAGTGTAAAATATTTTTTACAGGGAAGAACTGAGAGATGTTGGAGGAGTAGAAAAATCGTTCAAATGTTTTCTCATTTTATTATCTTGATACTAGCATATAGCCCGTCATATGATGGGATCAGTAAAATTTTTAATTTTCAGAATTGTAAAGTACCCTACTTAAAGAGTGTAAAATATTTTTTACAAGTAAGAACTGAGAGATGTTGGAGGAGTAGAAAAATCGTTCAAATATTTTCTCATTTTATTATCTTGATACTAGCATATAGCCCGTCATATGATGGGATCAGTAAAATTTTTAATTTTCCTGAATTGTAAAGTACCCTACTTAAAGAGTGTAAAATATTTTACAAGTAAGAACTGAGAGATGTTGGAGGAGTAGAAAAATCGTTCAAATGTTTTCTCATTTTATTATCTTGATACTAGCATATAGCCCGTCATATGACGGGATCAGTAAAATTTTTAATTTTCAAGAATTGTAAATTACCCTACTGAAAGAGTGTAAAATATTTTTTACAAGCAAGAACTGAGAGATGTTGGAGGAGTAGAAAAATCGTTCAAATGTTTTCTCATTTTATTATCTTAATACTAGCACATAGTCCGTCATATGACGGGATCAGTAAAATTTTTAATTTTCCAGAATTGTAAATTACCCTACTTAAAGAGTGTAAAATATTTTTTACAGGGAAGAACTGAGAGATGTTGGAGGAGTAGAAAAATCGTTCAAATGTTTTCTCATTTTATTATCTTGATACTAGCATATAGCCCGTCATATGACGGGATCAGTAAAATTTTTAATTTGCCAGAATTGTAAATTACCCTACTTAAAGAGTGTAAAATATTTTTTACAGGGAAGAACTGAGAGATGTTGGAGGAGTAGAAA
>JAGEOH010000279.1:0-17500 GCA_032207245.1 Pardosa pseudoannulata | reverse complement strand
TTGATTTATAGATCATTGAATTTAAAAATTGTAAATATATCGGATGAACCAGATACTTATGAAAGTTTGAATTTAGAATGGAAGTATTCCAACGCCTTTTATAAGTGTCAATAAATCCCTTAATTTATAAATAAATATTTTTTACAGCTAAGAATTTAGGGATTCTGGTAAAGTTGTCAATCTTTTAACATATTTTCCTTTTTATATGTTATTGAATTAAAAATTGTGAATATACAGAAGGAATCTTATTAGATAGGAGGAAAGTGAAAATAATGTTCAAGTAGAAGGTTAATTATCCCCTTCTATAAACAATCAAATGAATTTGAATAAGGAAAAATGTTCTCTTTTGGATATTTTACCGTTTGAACCACTTTCAGTTGAATGTTATAGTAATTAAAGCTATTTAATTTTCTTGCTAAAATTGAGAGGGTTGAGCTTTATTTGGAAGTTTTATATAAGACCTCTAACCTAAATTCCACTCCTATATCATTGAAGGCATAAATATAAGCATTTTTAAACATAAAATCCGAGAATGTTTTAAAGGTCAACGGGAGACATAGAGGAAATGAGAATCGAGAGTAGGATGAATTTTGTCATATTCAACCCGTTGATTGATGGATTGAGTTATTCAATACTTTGTTTTTATAAACCACCGGATATAGCATATTGAAACTTATCCAGGATATCCGTATATCTTTACTGAAAAGGATTGATATATGCTTATTTTAAGAATAATAAATAACTTTGTTAATGTTATTATATTATACGTATAATTGCAAGTATTTGAGCAGAGCTCTATTAGAAATGTATGCATCCTCCACTATTTTTGACGAATATATTAGTACACACTACATAAGCTCAAACTTTTAACTTCTATTAATTTATGACACTCACCTTTTTCTTTAAAACTTTAAGCAACGCAACTTTACCACAACATTTTTAAAAAACAGTCGACACAAGCAACTTTCCCGTAAGCGTTTGAGCGTTTGTCCCGTAAGCGTTTGTCCCGTAAGCGTTTAATACCACTTTGTTTCTCTACGATAAGTTCTAAATAACAGACTAAACATAATTTGCTACCATGTTTGTCTTTGGTGGGCTACTTCGAGTCTTGTTCCCAAACGTGAACAGAACAGACTTTGCTACCAATTCTCAACGGATAAAAACGTGTGTTTATCGTAAGCCTTTAACGAAGAAATCTGAAATGAAGCTTAATTTTTGACTGCTAATTCCCTGCGTCTACGACTGTTACCAGAGTCGCCAAGGCGGTTACGTCCAATTCTTATTATTACCTGATTTTTGTAAATTTAAATAGAATAAATAACATTCATTTTAATTATTAAAGAGTTTAATCACTGTTTTGAGATTAATTTATATTGTTTATTAATATTTTTAATGAACCAAAAATTAAAGAAAACTAATGCCTTACAGACATTAATTTTCTCAACTTTTTTTTTTCTGAACTTAACCGCATTGGCTTCTGAAGGGTTATTACGTGTGACCCAGGATAAACCTGGTCAAGCAAATATAGGCTGAGAGAGTGGGGAGAGATTTCATACTTTAGCCATAAATGGCTATCCTTACGTCTCGGAGACATTTTGTAATTAAAACACCAAACTGTTAAAGGGTGTAAATAACTTTAATGAGCAATAAATTATTTTCCAAAGTAAAAGCTTACATATTACTTCCCTTTCTTTGTTTTAAAATAAATTTTTATTAAGTTCTCTTGCAGACTTAGCAGTAGTAACAACTTATGACAAGAACAAAATAATTTTCCAGGATTAACAAAACTGCTTGCTTGATCTTCACACATTTAAAGCTTGGCATTAACGGTGACACATTGTGATCAATAGTACCTAGGTAGTCCATCACAAGTTGATTGTTATGGTTAAGAAAGTAATTCAGGTACTCGACTAGTTACCATAATAGTACTCTTTAGGCATAGTTTTATTTCTTTTTCTGTTTTACGGGATATTCTTTCAAACTAAAGTTTACTTTAGTGATGAATGACTGTGGATCTTTGAATTAGTTACACAACATCTTTAAATGTAAACTAAATGTTTATCTTTAGAAAATTTAATTTCTAAAATGTTAGAAACGGTTTACAGCTGTCGTATTTCAGCGATAAGATTACAGATATATTTTAGAAATATTTACTGGATTTCTGAAAGACTAAACTAAAAAATTTAAAGGAAGAGGGGATTTTAATATTAAAGAAAGATCATAGATAATTAATTTTCATATTATAAAGGAGTTTGATGATGAAATGACAATATTTAAGAAGTTTTTATTATGAAATCCCTTCAAAAGAATTTTTGTAGTTTTATCAGAATTATACCGTAGTTTAGATAAACTATATTAAATTTGTGGGTTGGTCTTAGCGCACTAAAATAATCAGCCAGGATACATACAGATTATGAAAAAAATAATTAACTTAATGAAAAAAATAATTAATTTAATTAAGTGACTGGGCCCACGGTTATGGGCCCAGTCACTTAAAACTGTGAGTGCTTGAAGAAGCAGTGAACAACTTGATTTGCTGATTTGTATTTCACCGTAAGGTTCGACATGGCGGCTCCAGTTGATTTATACTCCAAAGTTCCGGTGTTGTCGGAAGACAATTTTTCTAGCTGGACAACATCGATGAAGATGGTACTTATTGAAAGAGGCTTATCGAAAGTGGTACTTGAACCCAAGGTGCCGGTTAAACCTGAAGATGTTGAACTTTCTCAGAAATTAGCAGAAGATGGCCAAAAGGCATTAGCTTGTATTTACTTAAGCTTACCAATGCGGTACCGAAATATTTTGGATCAAGCTACGGATGGCCGCGATGCATGGGAAAAATTGAAATCTTATTTTGAACCCGACACTTTGGCTGGTGTAATGCATCTAAAGCACTTGTTCTGGTCAGTGAAACTTGAGGGGGAAGATATTGCACAATATGCAGCTAAATTATCCCTCCTTGCCGAAAAATTGAAAAATGCGAACGAACCAGTATCTCAACTAGACCAAGTTTTTCAATTGCTAAGATACTTACCAGATACTTATGAGGGATTAGTACAAGCAGTATACAGGAGAGAAAAGGAGGAATTAATCTTTTCAAAAATCCTGAATGATGTCCTTGCAGAACAAGCACGACAGATGCAGAAAAAAGAAGATAGAGGTTATGAAGCCTGGACAGCGCTAGAATTAAAAATTAGATTTTAATTCTAGCGTTTATAAAACATTTAGAATTAAAAAGAAAATATGTGTAAATGCATGTTACAATAAAACGAATTTTATCATTTTAACAGAAATTAGTTTAAACAGGTTTTTAGCGTATTATTCAATAGAAGTATTTTATATAATAATGAAATTGTTGTGTACGCTCATTACACTTCGCTCATTGCACCTCTTTCTGGTATTTCTGACATTTTAAGCAGTGAATTTATCTTGCATATGGTATGCAAGCAGTGCATACAATGCTGCCTTGACTTACGAGTTTAATTCGTTCCGTAACGGAGCTCGTAATTCAAACTGCTCGCATGTCAAATCAGTTTTTCAAATTGAAATGAGCAGAAATGCCATTAATCCGTCCCGGGACATCCCCTTCATTTCCCTAGTCAAAAAAAAAAAAAACTTTTTTGTTACATGCTTTTAAAAAGAAAAATATACTTATGACAAATATTACTAATAAACACATGATAACGTGTGTATCAATAATGAAATTATTTTATTAAGTATCAGTTGCAGAATTTAAATTTGAGTTCAAACAGTGTCAAGATCCTGACGCAAGTGGTGAAGAGAGGTTGAAATTTAAAATGCTTTCATATCATATAAGTTTCATCGTTCCAATTAATAATAGTGAAAATAACCCATACTAGTTCCGTAGAAACCACTCCCAAATATTTTTTGTTAAGCGTTTCAAACATATGAAATATATATTAATACCCAAATTATTCGGCCTTGTTTTTGGATATGTCGTTACTCACGGGGTGTTGAGAACACCTTAAGATTCTAACACATTTTTTTTTATTATTATAAATTTATTAAGCTGATCATTATATATATGTAATATATCAAAATTATTTAACTTTAATATTTCCTTAAAAACCTCCTCTCTCAAATTCTAATTCCTTAAAATCTTTTTCCCAGCCTCTAAATGTCTTAATCAAAGGAGAGTCCTCGACATAAAATTCTTTCGATACATTTATCAAAGATTTATGTCCTATAGATGTAAATTTTCTGTCTATTCAACATGTTTTCCAGCTGTCGCAGGCTAATGGCTCCTCGTTTTTCCTGATCTTAACACTTAAATTCGCTGAGTAAGTTTCTCATCCCTTGGGAAAATTCTTTCTGCCTTCGCTCTTGGGTGCACTTCTGTTCGAGCAGAATGATTTTTGTGTCTTTCTCTTGTCTGTCGTTGACTAGTAAAGATGTCTTTTAGCAGTTATAAAATAAAGTTTTAATTAGACTTGAACCGTTCTCTTCAATGCGGCCCGACTGCATCGTTATTACTGCCCAGTTGATTAGGCTTTACTTTATCCAGCAGTTGTATAACTTCTGGATTACATATATATACATATATATTAAATCAAAAGGCGTTTGTTGAGTTGAACAAATATATTAGGAAATTTATATTTGCTTATAGGGAGCAGATACAGAGAGAATAGCTTTTTACGGATCATACTTGGAAACGTGAAAGTTTTTTTCTGTCCTTTTGTTGTGGTGTAGAAAACAACCCACGAAACAATCTTTGATTAAGAATAATAAATATTGTATATAGACATAATAAATCCTAATAGGGTAATGTAAAAGAAAATCTGTATTTAAGCTACGTTGTTAAAGACAATGCTATTCCTCTGTGAAACTCGTCGGATTTGGCTTGTTACTCAAGACAAAAAATTTACTGGGCTGCAATTCTTAACTCTAAAAACTCTGGAGTTGGGGTACTCAAATCAGTTTCCACTGTATAGTTTTTTTTAAATTTAATTTAATACTATTTCAGCTAGTAGTGGAGTCTGTCTTTCTGATTGTTGAAATACATAAACTACAATAAAAAAATTTTAAGCCTCCTATAAGTATGAAAACTTCAGTATGAATAATAAGTATGAATTAATATATTAATTTAATTTAAATTTTAAAATACAATAAGGATGTCACATGTAAGAATATTGAATTAAAATGCTGTATATTGGAAAAGAGAATGGAAGATCATAAAAAGTTGAGAAGGAAAATATTGACAACACGTTTGCTAATATAACCCATATAAATAGAGATTCACTTCATATGATATAATTGCCATTGCATAATATAGCATAAGCTGGTTCCTGTGTATTTAATGAAATTATCATATGAAATATAGAACAATGTAATACATTTAAACGGAGAGAAATCCCTAAACTGATGTACTGTAATTTCGTTAGATAAATCGCCTAAGTTTATACTTGTGAAACGTGATAATTGGCTAAATGAAAAGGAGAGTTCCTCGGATAAACCACCCTGGCTTATACGTCGTACACATGGTAACTAACTGACAGAAAATAAAAGCTCATGGGATCATCGGATCAACAAAGTTTTCCATCCCTTTTTACCCCAACACATTTATTGAAAAAGAAACCCATAGTTTAAAAGGAAGTTAGATTAAAGATAAAAAAAGTTAAACCAACGGCGAGCATCTTTGCAAAATACTGTGATTTTCGCCCATCGTTGCCTAATTCGTCTCTGGCACATTTACATATGGAAATAACACTAGCTGATACGTTAGGCATGCTACATCTGGTTAATAAGACAAAGTATGGGGTAAACAACCCGAATAAATCGTGCAATAGAGGCACGTGAAAAACGTCCAATTAAAAAAAATTATACTGGTAAGAGAAAAAGATTCTTTGGATACGTTGCCCCAACAAATACCCTTCAGACGTTAATATTCAACTTTTAAAAACGTTTAAACCGAATCTTATTTACCCGAAATTATGGTAAACTGATAAGCGTTTTAAAAAATAAAGCTATTTAATTTATATAATATTTATTTCTTATTATTTTTAAAGCTGTGAATTCAAGCTTAATTTACCTATTTCGATTACATTTTATATTTTTTATGTCCAATTAGTTTATTCTCGATTCTCTCAATAATAACATATAATCTCTTTCTAGGAATAAAAACATCGCTTCCACAATATTGTTAATCATGTTGCAATTTCTCAGATTTGAACGGTGATAATGTCCAATTCTGAGCCAGTATCAGGGTGTGTAGATATTTCGGTATTGCCTTACTGTTATTTAAAATAGTAAAAGAATTTTTAAAATAAAATCTGAAGCTTTTTATTATGAAAGTAAGTCGTAATCATACATTTCGGGAATGCAATGAACACAAAATTCATGCTGATAAAGAAAAGCTCTGTCGCATTTCCCGCATTTTTGGCACAAGCTTATACAATTGTGATAGCGATCCTTGGCATTCTAACTGTTAACATCTCTACGATTTTAATGTTCTTTATAGAATATTTAAGAAAATTTTTACATATATTTAATATCGTTAAAAATAGAGAAATATTAAAAGTATGGATATTTATTATTGAATAGACTTTGTTTATATTCATGATCTACATTTCAACATTACATAAGTGAAAATTATTGCTGCTAACCAAGAGTTGAACTCTTCATTTATTTATTCATACAAATGCTAAAATTTTATTCCAAAAATTTGAAATTTTTGAAGATTTAATAAGAGTTCTATGTCTGAATTGTTTTTGTGGTTATATCAAAGATAATGCACTCTCAAATTAACTCATCTTTTTTGATATTTTAATCAGTTTTTATAAAGAGCAATGTTTTTATAATATTATTGTTGTAAATTTCAGCGTTAGGGCCATCGACATAATGGGATGTTTTTTTCAGTCACATATATTACTTTTTTATACTTTTGGATCTAGATACTACTTTTCCATTTAGGAGATTAAAATATTGTATCAAATATACAAATTTGTCTAATCATTTCTTTTCAATCTGATAATATTTTTAAAATTTGCAAGTTTTCTCTAAGTGGATGTTTTACCTTGTAAAATTGTATAGCATTGCATAGTAAAACTGTAGAGGAGAAATTATTTCAGAAATGTTTGTTATAAAGGTCACAAATATTTAATCTTTTTTAAACTAGGAATATTCCACTAATACATTCACACAGAATGTAGTTATGTAATGTATCAAGGCTTATCAGCATTGTATCTCTTCCATTTCCTGGTCTTGGCTTTATTCGATGAAGGTTAAGAAAAGCATTGTCAGTCCTTTCTTCTATACCTTTTTGTAG
This sequence comes from Pardosa pseudoannulata, assembly GCA_032207245.1. Classification (NCBI taxonomy): domain Eukaryota; kingdom Metazoa; phylum Arthropoda; class Arachnida; order Araneae; family Lycosidae; genus Pardosa; species Pardosa pseudoannulata. The sequence continues at coordinate 10,215 of JAGEOH010000279.1, read as the reverse complement.
ATAAAGAACTTTTCTTTCGTAAACAACAAGAGATGCTTTCCGTCGAAGGTCCGAGATTTAAACCTTGACCTTAATATGTTTTAAATGAAAGTTAAGAATAATGCATTCTTAATCTTCTAATACTCTAATGTTTGGGTGTAAACAATTTTTCACTTTTTACAATAGCTTCAACTCTTCGTCTTACTGAGATTTTATAGAAAAATATGTTTCACTCAATCTCTAACTGTTTATCCCCATTGCATACTATAATGAAATTACAACAGGAGATTGTTGCAACAATGTAATCATCAAAATCTAAATCTCTTATATGTATCTGATCTTAATTACAAATGAATAAAGGTATTTTTCAAGTTTCTTAACACACGTGTAGGTGGTCTATCTCACGGGAAAATTACGGCAATGTATATTCACGGAACTATAGCTTTCCGCATATGATATGTAAATTATTAATTCATTTTTCTTGAAATATATATACACATGAGTTACTTGAATAAAAGATTAAAAAATGTAGATTTTTTTTTAGTTAATTAGTTACTTTTTGAGAGCTTAAACTTGTATACTGTAATCCACCTATAATACAACTGAAACTAGATAAATTATAATTAAAAGTTATTAACTCAAATTAAAATTAAAAAATTCGTGTTGAAAAAACTATTACGTTTTAGGAAAATTAGTATTTTGGGAAAGTTTAGAAAATTTGCAGATGAATTCAGGAATTGCACTGTATCGTTCTTGAAAAATGCCTATTCTGTTCTTTATATTTAATTTAACAAAAACTAAATGTATCTTTCATGATAAAACATAAAATGAATTATTTTTGTAACCAGAATGTGTAACAATTTTAGTGTTGACAGTTTGAATTTTGGCTGATAAGTTTAACCCCTTGAGGACCAGCACATAAATGATATACGAGTCGACCGTTGAGAAAACTGTTGCCATTTACGCCATCTAGTAACTAAATCTAGTATTTAAAAATTAAAATAAATTGTTCAGATCTCCTATTACGCATACGCGAAGCTGGTCTCTCAATATCAATCTTACATCATCGCGTGGAAGTGACGCTGGACAGATAAGAGCGAAATTGCTGCGTTGCGTATACGAGACGTTGGTCGCGACGGGTTAAAAGCAGATTGTGATAAGCACAGATTGAGATTTCCAGTTGCACTCTTAATATGGAAATTTGTAACCACTGGGAATTGGCTTTAAACTTACTTTAGCTGCAGTATCAAATAAATGTATCTGTTGGTAAGTGTGACACTACTGTAGCATTCAATTTATTTTACTTTAAATGACTTACAAATTTCTTTGTAGAATTATCAAGCATTCAAAGGTATTTAAAGCATTTAAAAAAGAAATAAGGAAAATATTGTATAAGACTGATATCAGTGTATCATACGGGGTAGTGTAAATCATAAAGAGGCATAACGACCTTTAATGAGTGAAAAAAAATTGACAGTAGCTGATAAAGGTCATTAACAGCCGAATTTCAAACAGTAAGATCCAGGTTTAATGGCTCCTCTATTAGGAAAACGTTGATCATATGACACCCCATTTGATCCTCTTCCTAAATTAGGCAATCAAATTGTTACTGTTCCCAAAAGTTTGAATACTTCTGGAAAAATTAGCAGGATATTTCTTTTTCTTTGACTGTTGTAGCTACGAAAAAAGTTTTCTACTTAATAGTCTTCAAAATTTGTTAAACTACATGTTTATAGACACATTTAGTATAAAAATAAATATTTTCTCTTTCTGGTTGTTGCAGATATCTATGTAATTGAATCCCTTGAATTGTTATCATACAGTACAAAGTTTCCTGAAAGTTATTGATTTCCATTTTCTATCATTGTTATCGTGTTCTCGGCGATATCACCTTCTATGCTATTTTTTTCGTATATATTGATCTTTTTCGTACCATTTGACATACTCTAAATACTTTTTAAATAATGAATCCATATTGTGATTTAAAATAATTCAAATTCTACAGTTGTTCCTTTTGTTGGTGTATTATTTTAATCTATCGTTAAACGATGTTAAAAAAGATTTATATATTTCGGGAAATTTAGATGTATTACAATGATTATTTGTAAATGGTTACAGAAATATGAATAAAATGTAATAATTTGAGGCATATGTAGAAACATTAGTAGACGTTAACAATGTTAAAAGTTAACAATATTAAAATACTTTAAAATGAAGCTCACTTTAATTTACTGACTTTTTCAAAGGAATTACGGAATTGCTTTCTCACGATTTTAATATCAGTCAGATAACCTAAAGTGCACGAAATTTATAATGCTATTGTTTGGTTCCCAGTTGCTCAACACAGTTTCAACATGGCACAAAGAAGCACTCACAAATTTAAGCAGCCAATTTAAAGGACAGAGAGTCATCATTGTACACTTCAATGTTACATCTCAAATCTTATGAGTTAGTATCCTTATCATTTGTGAATAAAATTGTAATTGGTTACATTAAATGACACCCCCCCCAAATAATATCCCTGAATACTACTTTTGATATTTGGCTATGTTGATCAAATATAGTGGAAAGTTGTGAAAAATAATTTGATGTAGAAATATATTTATTTTTATGTAGATATCACTGAATATTTTTAAAATAATATATTTTTGTGAACAATATAAAGATAAAAATTTCTAATGTTAATTCTAATTAGTTTTCTAATGCGTGTTTTATAAAAACTGACAAACTTATTAAATCTCACGTTTTAGAATAATATTACTAGCTATATAAATAATTCTTTTAAATGCTTTCTTTTAAGCAATTTCAAATTTTAAATCTAAATTATATCGGTTAATATTTAATAGGTCCAAAATTTGATCTCCGAAGTTCAGGCCGAACGCTGGCCGATTGGTTAGGGCGCTGATCGTCGGTACCGGAGTTCGTGGGTTCGAATCTCACTATGACATGGATGTTTATAGCCGTTCGGAATCGGATTTAAGCAGTAGGTCCCGGTCTCATTAGCCCTCGTGTGCAAAACAGTAGACCGTAGCTCTCCAAACGAAACCAAAGCTCAGTGACATTAAGAATATTGGCCAACATTTGTGGGGCATTGACTTATATATTTGTGTTACCTGGGCATTGAAGGACATTAATTTGAGATTAGGATTCAGAAAATACCGTTCTCTGAACTAATTCTTCATTGAAAGGGGAGCATGGCCCTCAAGGGCCTGCGTTTGGAATGTCCATCTAAATCTTCTCTCCATCCTCAGTGTGATTAGTGGCTTTAATGCAACATGCGAACTTTCTTCCAAAGATAGAACTGTATGTAAATATATTCACATCTGTAATCATCATCATCATTCTTTCAGCATGAAATAAATGTATACTAGCCTAAAATATGGTCTGGTTTTTCTTGAAAGATTTTCCTTCCATATCGTCTTAGTACGTCTACTGCTATTGATTTGAGATGAGACTTTACAATATATATATTCTCCGACAGACAATTGACACATTGTATGCGGAACACGTACTAGTACGTTTTCTGACGATTGATACTTGAGCGCGGGTCACGTACTAGTACAGGTTAGTGTAACAACATGATTTGTTTGTGGGTACAAAAATAACGGTATATACAGGAAAACGAAGCCGAATGTTCTTGTCTACTACATAGATTCTGGAAAAATTTAGACAAATAAAAACTAGTTTTTACATCAGTCGATGTGGAACCACAGAACAGGAAAAAATTAAAACTATATACTACTATTTCTATTTGATTTTTCATATTTACGATACTATTATAAATTTATCCACAAAAAATATATTTTTTGTTTACAAAAATTTTATGGTTGTTATTTATATATTTCTATTTATATATTTGTTTATATATTTCAATATAAAATACGAAAAGTTGGTTAAAAAATTAAATAATTTTCGATCTATTGAGATTTAACTGAATAACTAAATTTACGAGCAAAACGCCCTCTCCCGGTACAATTCCGCTGCGAAATGTACCCACACACAATGTGTTAAAACAAGTTAGTTAAGTGTACAAGATTTTTTTTGTCATACTAACAGCGGAAAACTATGTCTAGTTCAAATTCATTGTGTAATAAAAGTAGCTGAGTGTTAAACACGTGTGACCTGAAGGCTTTAGAAAATAGCCACTCACCTCAATTTTAGAAAACCTTGTAGGAGAGTAAAGAGTATCTATAAAACATGCAAACCAATGGTTTCTTTCGTGGGAAAGTTAGTCTACTGCAGTTTTGGGGAACAGACTCCGTTTTGCGTTATGAAATAAGAATTAAAATTGGGATTCAGAAATTTTTGGACTAGTATCAGGAAAAATAAATTTCCTCCAAATACGTTGCACACATTAAATTTCAACTTTTAAACCCGTATAAGCAGTGACTTATCTACCCGAAATAACGGTATCTTTATACGAAGTGCCTATTGTAACGATCCGTTACATGACCCTAAAGAACGAGGAGCCCGAAGGTGACCTTTCGCCTTGGACACTTACGATTAGCGGCAGGTAGAAATAAATACACGTGATACTTAATTGAAAACTGTCCGTGTGCTGGAGCCAGATCGTCTAGGGCTTTGTGAGAATGTTGAATGGAAAGACTCTGTGAAAAGATTGTAAAGGATTACAGTGCACATTGTCGCCCATTAGCGGTAGCGAAAAAGGCAATTAAGTTGTTTGGGTCGGCTGATCTGAAGACGGCTTTTCGGCCACATATGGAAACGAAACAACTGATCCAGTCGGGAGGTCAGCGCAAGATTGCATCATCCTGGTTCTGGAAGTTTCCCGAAGAATCGCGTAAGGGGAACCTGTGCCGCTATAAAAGAAGAATGACAGTGTTAGAGAAAGGTTTTTCTTCTGGAGGCTTCTACCTGATAGAGTCTTCGTAGCTCGAGAAGAACCGCTCGTATCTCCGCTTCTGGAGTTTGCTTGATTAGAGACCACCAGCGTCTCTGTTTGCTAAGAAGTCGACCTTCGACTTGGGAATTCCTTTCCCGTTATTTTGCTAAATTTTTTTACTTCGTGCATAGAAGTAGGTAGCCGAGAGCGACCCTTGCTCTAAATTTGGATCGTCTTGCATCCCGAGATTCCCTTCACGAACCCCAGCGTGATACGCACTCTGAACTTTCGAACCTTGGTGTGAAAGCCGACTGTGCTAATCGTCAGCTTGGAGGTGATAGTGTCAGCGTTTATTACCGGTACTAATTAACGAACAATTCCAGTGATTAGAAGCCCTAGCCATACTGTATCCAGTATCCCACGCATCCTTATTGTGTGAATGTCATCTCAGCACGAGATCCCGGAATATTTAACATCCTATTGAATCTGAACATAGCTGTACATAATTTATTCATTTGAATAAAATATTTAGTCGAGATTAAATAGTTTTCTAGCCTGTTTCATTGACGGCTTCGTCTACCATATCAACAGTACATTACACTATCACAAGCGTTTAAAGTGTGAAGCGAGGGGTGTAGATTTCCCGGGCTTCTGGAGTAGATTTTCAAAGAGTCTTAAGGTTTTAATTTTTTTATACTGTAACGTAATGGAGGTATGAAAGACGCTAAGTGAAAAATGAAAAAGCAAAAATAATTCACGAGCGAGATCAATGCTTCCATACTAAATTTAGTGATGTTAACAATTATTTCGGTAGTTTTATAAGTTGACTCGAGCTTTAGGACGTCTGTAGTGTCTTTGTTGTTAACTTTTCTTTGGGAGATAAATTTAAAACATTTATTTAAACCAAAAAGGGCAGATTAATAAGCATTTTGGAAATATATGTTTGTCAGCTGTATGCTTATTTTTCTTCAGTCTTAAAATTTGTTGTTATAAAAATAGCTTTCACTATTCAATTTTAATTAAATATATGTTAATTATATATTTCTGTTGACATTTATGGTAATCCTTCGAATAAGGAAGTGGAGTTAAAGAAATTTCCGTTCTGGGCCTTGATACCGAAGATCCGCAACTGCTGCATTGATCTACTTTAAATATTTTAAAATACATTTCTTTAAAAGCAGGATAACAAATTTTTAGTTCTAAGAGTTGCGTTATACAGCAAAGTGTCAAGACCACTGCTGCAGATTTTACAAAAATTCCAGCAAATTAAAAAGTGTGAATGTTTATATTATAGCATATGTTTAGATGCATGACGAGCATTTTTTTTCTATTATTATTGTCGAATGAAGAGTGGAATTGAATACCTTATCGCCACACAGTGTCTCTACACTTTCCCTGTCAGTACACGCAAAAAAAAGTGCGATTTTTTTTAGGTCGGACAAATGATTTTTTTTCTTCCTGTTTGTTAAAAGGACGATCGTAAGTAGCTCTCGGCGCTTGCTCGTCAACCCCTCGTCGCGGAGCAAAAGCGGAACTGCGCTTAAGCGATCTGGTTATTTGCTCTTCTATTACGACAGGAGCAGGTGCTGTGGACAGCAAGCGTCGTGTGGCGTCGCTAGGCGGTTGCCATGGAGACGCGGCGTCACTCAGACATTTTATTTTTAGCGTTTTTGAAAAGTTTTCGTGCGTCACAGCGGCTTAAGAGCAACTTTTCAGCAGAACTGTGTTTCAATTTTCATCGCTTCACACTGTGATGGTTTTATTTACGCAATTATCAATTCCAGGCACGTAGTTTCAATAGCGTGATACGGTTTTGGTGACAAGGTTTTATTTAATTCGACTGTTGATCGAAATTGGCTTCTTCGGAAATTCTTTGAGCATAGATGAATTACCTTTTTCGGAGATATAGAGAAAACTTTGTGTACTTCTAAGCTATACCTAAGGAGAATAGTGCATACAATATTTTTGGACCTGCATTACACTCATACGGATCAATGACATTAATGAATAAAAGATAAATCGATAAAATTCTTGATAATCATTGTAATAAGTATGACATTTAACTGAAATTTTGAAAAAAGTTCTTAACAGATACATATGAAAATTTAAATATTTTCCAGTAGGGTAACTTTTTGATATTTTATAAATTAAAAACAAATTCATTATTAACTATAGTAAATTTTAATAATTTTATTCAATTTCAAAATCAAAATATTTGTCTTAGATTCATTCTTTATGATTATAATTAAGGCTTGCTTGTTTTTATAGCTCTAAGTATTGAAACATTTTTGATCAGTTGTTTGAAGGTATAAATCGAAAGTATATACACTGAAGAGCCAAAAAAAGCTGGTACATCTGCTTAATATGGGGTCCCCGCGAGCACACAGAAGTGTCGCAACACGACACAGCATAGACTCGACTAATGTCTGAAGTAGTACTGGATTTAACTGACACTATGAATCTTACAGGGCTGTCCATAAATCCCTAACAGTAGGAGTTGGTGGAGATCTCTTCTGAACGCAAGGCATCCCAAATATGCTCAATATCCTTAAGGGGGATTTGGATGGCCAGTGTTTAGAGTCAGAAAAGTGTTCCTGGAGCCACTCTGTAGCAATTCTGAACGTGTTGGGGTGTCGTATTGTCTTGCTGGAATTCCTCAAGTCCATCGGAATGAACAATGGACATGATTGGGTGCAGGTGATCAGACATGATGTTTACGTGTCACTTATCAGAGTCACATATAGACTATCAAGGGGTCCCATATCATTCCAACTGCACGCTCTCCATACCATCACAAAGCCTCCACCAGCTCCAACAGTCCTCTGTTGACATGCAGGGTCCATGCATTCATGAGGTTGTCTTTATACCCGTACGCGTTCATCCGCTCGATACAATTTGAAACGTGACTCGTCAGACCAGGCAACTTGTTTTCAGTCATCAACAGTCCAATGTCGGTGTTGACGAGACCAGGCGTGGCATAAAGCTTTGTGTCGTGCAGTCATCAAGAGTACACGAATGGGACTTTGGCTCTGAAAGCCCATATCGATGATGTTTCGTTGAATGGTTCACACGACCTAGCATTGAAATCTGTAGCAATTTGAGGAAGAGTTACACTTCTGTCACGTTTAATGATTTTCCCCAGTCGCCATTCTTGCACGATGTTTCTCCGGCAGCAGTGAGATCAGAGTAGTTGACCTTCCGGTAAAAAGCTTAATTTAAGCATTTAATTTCCCCCCACTTGTACTTTTTTAATTTTAATACGATTCACTTCGTTTCATTCTATTCCCTTTTATATCAATACTTTAAACAAAACAAGGGATTATATGGTTCAGAATTCTTACTTCCTTATAGCTTTAATTGTTTATGCCAACTGTGCTTATTTAATTTTCAGTTTCCTCCTTAAATTGCTTAGTACCTGACAACTATTCAAATGGGTGTAAAGCTCTTGTTGTGCTCCAGTGGAGTACCCATCCTTTTAACTTTGATCATTTTGAGAGGGGAGGGGCGGATTTTTGCTTTCGAATCCACTCTAAAACTATATTTTTAATCCACTCTTCAATCTTTGAATATCATTTCAATTTTCCAAAATCATAATTGAAAAAAAATTATTGTATTTTTTCCTTTTTATGTTAAACTGTAGACGAATTTACCAAAAGTCTACCTCTCGCAACCGGAGTCAACAGGCTCGATTTTCGATCCGTGCCGTCCTAAGATATTTGGCGCTCGTGAGCTACTAACAAGCTTTCCTCTTCATGAGAAAATACACTTTCTGTCACTCATCCTAGAATAAGAAAGTTTTGGATGAGGAAGTTAGTCATTTTTTAAAAGAAAGTACTCATGAATGGTGGAAAACTGTTGTTGTTGTTGTCTTGTCTATGAGTGCTAGAATGTCTCCAAAAGTCGTAACTACAAAGGTCACAAGTTCTAGAGACTGATTACTGGGAGGGGGGATTTCTTCTGGTGGGGAACCAAGTTAGAAGAGAAAGGCTGTAATGAATTGGTAGCTATGTATGTGGACTGGAGTAAGTGGAGTTTGTGGACAATTTCTACAGGTGAGATAGGATCTAGTATTGCCTGTAGATATTTTCATGCCTTTAAAATGCCCGGCACGTAGCCTAGAGAACTACCATAAAAGATTAATTCATTTTCAAGACTTTATATACTCAAACGTATAACACGTTCAAATACAATATAATGATATAACATAATAATATATGAAACCAACCACAAAATCACCAAGTTTTAAGCACACTCTACAAAGTTGCAATGTGCTTCATGTGGATCACACAACACGCATCTAAGCCGTAGCTAAACTCGTCCCATTCAATTTCTAGCGTATACCGTTAACGGTGAGCCCTGCTTTTCGGTACTGAAGCTCTTGGGTTCGAATCCTGCTGCTAGCATATTTTTAGCCGTCTGGAATCGGCTTTAAGTAGTAAGTCTCGGTCTCAGTAGTCTTCGTGTAGCAAAACAGCATACAGTAGCGTTTCAAACAAAGCCAAACAGTATCCCGTTAAGGTGAATCTGTACCTGCTGTCTTGGATTCCTCTCGCTCAGTGTTAACCGACGGAGAAAAATGAAATTTCCTTTGGTCGGCTAGCATTTGAAGAATCCTTTTAAAATGTTATATCTTGTGATACAGCAACAAATTCTCTAGGATGCTATCTTTAGCTTTTTAAAAAACATCAAAAAATGTATTTAAGTTAAAACTATTTTCAAAAAATTTTGATATACTCTTCTTCAAACGCCAATACGAAAATTTAACAGACTTGCTGTTGTACCACGAGGTATAATTTTTACAAAGAATTCTTTGACTGTGACCCAGTCAGAGGAAATTTCGTTTCTCTAGTAGGTTAGCATTGAGCTAGAGGAATCTGATATAACATTTATAGATCCACCTTAACGGTCATAACTGCAGAATTGGTTCGTTGTCTGAGCTCTTAAATGTTTTTGTTAGTGTTGGTGAATAAACAAATCATTAGCCATTTAATAGTTTTTCTTGAAAGCCGTTCGGGTAGATTATATTAGTTTCTGCCAGCTTATATGCCTATATCAAACCATTTATTTGTCCAAATTCCTCACTTTTTTTCAGCTTACAGTTTTTTATAGATTTCCTTGACAATCCATAAAGTTTGGATTCAAATATAAAAAGAGAACTACACAATTTTCTAGTTTAGGTTTTAAATTTTAGATAGAAAAGAAAGAAACTATTAAATGTCTCTGTACCCTGAAAGGAAGAAATCACAAAGCATTAAATTAGGTATACTTGGGAGCCAAGGGAATAAAGTGAATTCACCCTGACTAACAAGCCCAATCTTACGAAGCAAACGTTCATTGTTCAGCTATTGATTAATTTTAAGGCTCCAATAACACCACTAGATGCTTATGTGTGT
>JAGEOH010000278.1:57500-61268 GCA_032207245.1 Pardosa pseudoannulata | reverse complement strand
CTAAGCCGAATGATGACCGGTATTTGGCAGTTACTGCCAAAAGAAACAGACGGAGCACAGCATCAGACCTGTCTCGTCAGCTCTCTTCAGCTACCGGTACGACAGTTTCAAGGCAGACCGTGTACAGACGCTTAGGGAACATTGGTCTATATGCTCGTAGGCCTGTCAGATGTGTTCCCCTTACCGCAACTCACTGTCGCCTGCGATTATGCTGGGCTAGAGAGCATGCATTGTGGACACCGCAACAGTGGTCTTGTGTGATGTTTTCCGACGAGTCCAGGTTCAGTTTACATTCTGATTCTCGCCGGACTTTCATATGGAGAGCGCCAGGTACCCGTTACCACCAAGAGAACACCATTGAACGACACCGTTACGGTGGTGCAGGATGGCTCGTTTGGGGAGGAATTATTCTTGGTTCCAGAACTGACCTGCATGTTCAGAGTGTAACGATGACAGGCCACATCTATCGGGATGTCATTCTGGAACAACATGTACGTTTGTTTCGGGGCGCCATGGGTCCTGAATTTCTGTATATCGATGACAACGCCCGACCTCACCGTGCAAACATTGTAGACGAATGCCTTCAATCGGAGGATATCACCCGTATGGATTGGCCAGCATACTCACCGGACTTGAATCCAATAGAGCATGTGTGGGACATGCTTGGCCGACGAATTGCAGCCCGTCAACCCCCTCCCAACTGTCTATCGGAACTTCGGAGGGCATTGCTTGATGAGTGGTGTAATTTTCCCCAAGATCAGATTGATAATCTGATACTCAGCATGCGTAGGCGTTGTAACGCTTGTATTGCATCGTCCGGGAGACATACTCCGTATTAACCATCATACTAACCATGTTATACTGTTTTCTGTAAATAGGTTCTTTTTTGAAATTTGCTCCAGGGAGTAAAAATCGCAATTTTTATTAATTATGTCAAATATATAGCATCTTTTTTGCTCTTTACCTTTTGTTTAATAAATAGACTTTACAAATAAGTCAAATTTGTTTTGCTTTTGTCTCTTTCATTGCCTGAACTTCATTATCCTTAATTTATGGACATGAGTGTAAAATGGTTCGATTTTGGCTGAGAATTATTTAGTGCACGCTCAATATTTGGATTATCTTTACAGAACGCATATTAGTGGCCAACTTTAATTTATCTTGTCATATTAGGGACTGCAGAGCTTTTAATATAGACAGTGATTGTTTTGGGGTATATATGAAGGATGTTCAATATTTAGAGAATCGATTGCAAACCGTGTGGTTATGTATAAAAAACAATCATACAAACGAACAAACTTCTTGATTTCTAAAGATATATAACTTAAAAGCTAGGTATTTATTAGTCCGTGAAATAGACTCCCAGACTTTTATGAAAAGAATTGGTTGTTTATACCGGTGATAAAATTGTCATTGCAACGAAAATTAATCGATAATTCAATTTAAAATTATCACTTATGTACCTAATCTATTATTCAATCCAAATATAAAAGAAAATTATTGACGTAATATCTAAGTTCAGGGATAAAATGGATGAAAATAATGCGGACGATATTTAAATAATTTGAAATAAGAAATGATTAAATGAGATCGTTAAAGGAATGACGCCATAATGTAGAAAAAAATGTTGTTTTTTACTTATAATGAGATAAATTGATAAATTAAATCCCCTGCTCTTAACCAAGGAAAATATGGCTTGAAATAATGGTATTAAACTCTCGAAAAGGGGGGAAGGAAGGATTTCGAACGTTTTGAAGACGAGAGTATTGTTTTCTGTGATAGGAATCCTATTTATACCCATTTATTTTAGAATCATATCGATAATTTAGGGGATAAACTTTACTCGATTTGAATTTTGCTAACCCTAACTCATCAAGGATAATGCGATTTCACGCAGTAGGGAAAATTCTCAAATTATGACAATTCTGGCTTTAGTTTCAAACGTAAGGGCAGTTTATTGTTTGTCTATTGGCTGTTGTAAACATGAAAATGAATGGGAAGGGTATTATAGTAGTTCGTGACGTTGCGACAAATTGCCGGGACTACTGAAGAATAGGGTGCCCCTTTGCAAATTTGGCGTAATGATTGGCGACGTTTATTAAAACACACAGGTATTTTATACGAACATTGTTTCCCTTTCTATTTGGGCGACTGTAATGGATGTAGATTGCTCCATTGTAATAAAATTATATACATTTTCTTAAATAACCAAAATCACTGATAAAACGGCCATTGACATTTATGGTCAATTAATCCCTTAACAGTTTACAAAGGCAACAGCTCCAAATTATCAAAAATTAGCCATAGTGAACCTCTAATGGTTCATTATATATATAATACTAAGCATTAGGCACATTTAATATATATAAAACAGGTTTTACTAGGAGAGTTGGATACAACTATAATATAAATTAAAATACAGGTACATATTGTGTGGAAACGGGAGACATCAGGTGAAAATATTTGGCTACCATGCTCAGAGCTTTATCGCCAAGTTGGCGGAGGCACCCTTTTCTTCATTCAAGCCCAAATTGCTTTATCCAATGGATGCGTCTATCCATTCCAGGTCCAACCACTTCACAAATTCTAGGACAGACGGACAGATATCTAAGGCTATTATTATATAAGGGATTATAGAATTTTATTTTCCTGTCGTGATAATACTTTAAAATATAATAATTTCACAGTTAATAATTTATATTTTTTAATCATTGTTTAGGCAGAAGATATCGATAAAATTTTACTTTGTGTACTCCAACCTTTTTCACGCTTGCATGCGTGGACAAGGCCTTAACGTCGAATTCTAAGCTTTCTCTTTTCATCTCTGAAACTTATGCCCTCCCTTCGAATACTTCCACCAGTTTTTTCATATAATATTAAAAAGCACATAACTAATGGTTTCGAACATTTTCAGTATTGCACTTAAACAAGCAAAATTTGAGATCGAGAATAAATGATACTAATTCTAAGAACGTTAAATAGCACAGAGTCTTTCTCAATGATATATCTTCAAAATAAGAGCAATTTCATAAATCTTCCACGAGTACGTCCTGTTTCTTAAAGAATATTTCTTCTAAGAAGTTTAAAACCAAAGAGATATTTTTTGTTGTGTATTAAGCAGCAATATTTTATTTTCGTATTAAAATTTTATGGTCGCAAAATTCCATCGCCAACATCGGTGACTAGCGATTCTTGTTCTATGAATGAATTTACTCCCAAAATAAAAAGTCCTACGATAATGTAGTGGTTAAATATTTTCCTTTCCGGTCGGAATACACAAAAGAGACGAAACGAAATTTCATACTGCTGTGTATTTTAGGTTGTACCTATTTTATAGAAATACTTAACTAGCTACATAATTATAACTAGATACATAACTATATATATAATCAAAAAAATTCCATTATCAACATTGTTGACCACTAACAATTCTTGTTCTATGAATGAAATCACTCCAATAAAAGAAGTCCTCTGATAACGTAGTGATTACATATTAGTCTTGTCCATGGTGATACACAAAACTGAAAAAACACAATTTCATAACGGTGTGTACTTTAGGTTGCACCTGATTCATAGAAATAAATATATAATAAGCTAATTTTATTTTCTCCAGAACTTACAGGCATCTGATTCATCGTTTTTTAAAATAATCGTAAACTTTGTTCCGCATACGAAGAGGACTGGTTTCATAGAACTCTCTCTTAAAATCACGAAACGGCAGGACTCTTGTGAAGTAACTGCAGTGAAAGGTTGTCACCGCACCGCTTG
>JAGEOH010000278.1:0-52500 GCA_032207245.1 Pardosa pseudoannulata | reverse complement strand
CCCCTTCTTCGAAATCTCCACCCTCCCTCCCTTTCAATCTTTCCCCTCTACTTCTTTATCTTTCCCGCTCCCTTCTCTCTTATTGTGTTTTCAACCTTTTCGTGATGGAACATTGAAACAACCTATTTTTCTACCTATCCATTTCTATACCCTTACCGACCTCTCACGATGGGCGATAATTCTAAAATTCGGACGGTTAGTTTGGAGTGGTACGATCTGCTTTCTGCAATACGATGGGTTATTGATGCCGATGTATTTTGACGAAAACCGGCTACTAAACTATAACAAATAAGTAAACTATAAAAAAACGCTTTAAAGAAGAACAAGATACTTCCTTAACATCAGTGACAAGGAGCAGTTATATTAGTCGAATAAAAAAAAACACGGTTTTGCTACAGAAAATACTTCGCCAAAGTATTATCTTATGTTTTATTGTTGGTTTGGATCTCTACCGTTTAAAGTTTTTTGTAAACAATAGCTAGTGTCACCGGGAGCTTCTTCTTAAAGCTAATTCCAAGTGTCTACGGAACATTCTCACCAGTAAAGGGTTTGTAACCCACGAACTCCGGTACCTTAAGCAACTCCCAACGCATCCGACTATCTTTCAGAGTATTACCGGATGAACATAACAGACAGGTGAAAAACAAAACTGCTCTATGGACCACGTATGTCCACGTATTTAATCCTTGTTCTATTCGGATCTCGTAAATTCTACGTCTTATCCTCACATAACAATGGAATAAATAAGGAATAAAACAATTTAGGCTGAAGTACTCTTTATCCGCTTACGCAAAATTCAATCAGATTGCTACGAAGAGTCCACGGTTAAGCCAAATTGGCAGATGCGCCATAGAACTTTATAATAATTACCGATATTCACGAACAGTTATCCAAAGTTACCAAATAATTAAGCAACCTCCTAAAAAAAGGATGTTTTATTTGTCTTTCAATACAAAGAATTACAGTAAAATGTCTCCTGCACAAATTGAAATTCAAAGGAAAGTTCAAATCCCCAAAGGACTATTTTGTTCCCGTAATGCCTAAATTGTTGAAAGGAAAGTCCGAATTCCAACCTTTAGTTTGCGAGAGAAAAGTTCGCTGGTTAACGTAGTGTACCAGAGTACAACTTAAGGCAGTCACGCTCCAATTGGTTAAACGATTTCTAACCCACACATTCCGTTTTTTTTTCAGGAGGTTTCGGTGGGAGGTCCGGACGCCGAGGAGGAGGAACGCATCTTGGCACGGTATGGAAAACAACACGATTTATCTCTGTTTACACATTATAAAGCAATATATGGGATATATATGCGAGTGTGTGTGTGTGTGTTTGTGTGTGCATGCGTATAAATGTAATGCTAATGCGTCACCTACGTATCATGTGTACCCTTTTATTTCTATGTTAATGTTTCGTACCGATTGAGTCATGCGCAATAACAGCTGTTTCTCTTTCGTTTGTGCGCAGGGATCGTGCCGAGATCGCGTTCATGCTCGACGTCATCGTCACGGCCGTGGAGACGAGCCTCGAGGGGACCACAGGTGGCCCCGCGACTACACGGTAAGGCCGCAAACACTCTCTCCTCTTTATGCACATCATATTACCAAATCTTTGCAAAATAATGGCAACCCTAAACAACGAAGAACCTCTTCTATATTCTTCAAATGGGATCGACACTTTGATTCTCTGGGGGGTCAAAAACGAAAATGTCGTCTCACTCAAATATATCGTTAAATAAAGGTAAAAAGAAATTACGGCAGCTTCAGAAATCGTTGGACTACTTATCAAAAATCGTGTAGAGACTTCGTATTGAAATCCATCTTCCACCCGGAACCATTTAAAAAATCGAAAATTATCAAAATTGCTGAAATTTTTGGCGACTCCTTGCTGCTGGTTTATTTAAACACTTTTCGGGTCGCAAACAAGAGTTTAAGAAACTGATATAAAGAAATCGTTTTGGTATTACTTGGTTTGGAGCGCTGCGGTCTAATGTTTTGCTCTAAAGGGGCTAATAAGAACGAGACCTACTGCTTAGAGCCGATTCCGAACGATTACAAAGAACCGTGCCAACAGCGGGATTGTGATATGAAGGAATAATTAGGTACAAGGGTTTTACGAGAGTTTCATTTGTAAAAGAAAAATTTCTTCTTGCAGCATGTATGTTTTCGTGTGCCACTTGTGTAAAGAATGTTCTCATTTTGACGTGTGTCTTATTTTTTACTTCCAGGAGTCGAATGGTCTCCGCTTGTAAGAGTCGCGAGGAGTGGATGGCCATCTGGGAGGTAAGTCGACTTACATTAGAGTAGGCTCATTTTTTTAATATGAAAGGATTACGGTACAAAACTCCCAAAGACACATTCACATGCGCATATCATTTACAAGTTTCTAGATTGTTCATTTTTTCACTAGAAATTCACAAACTTTAGTTGAATTCTATCGATTATTTTTAGAAATTTTAGATCCATACATTGAAAGCCACATTCAATATTTTAAGTGTTTCCTCGTTCACGCCACCCCTCTCCGCAATAGCTTCCAACTTAGCGTTGATGATGTTTAAACATATCACCTCGCATTTCTTCTTGGTGTTGGTGAATGTTCAGTATAAACGCCAAAATAAGTTGCGATTTTTTTTCCAGTCTGTCGTTTGCTCTCGTCTTCCTCATTCAGTTCCACTTCTGACACAAGTACAGGTTTCGACGATTGAATAGGCATGGTTTGGAAGAACAATTGAATATTTAAATAACCATCGAGTTGACAAGTCAAGAGAACGCCAACTCAACAATAGTTTGGAGTAGCTTATACTTGGCTTCTTGGCGAGTTTCTAATCTCACGGAATAACCAAACGCAGGTTTTTCCCTAAAGACTACAAGCGAAACTCTGATCTCAGTCGGTTACCACGATAGGTCCTAGAATAGGATTCAACAATGTAGTCCAAAATAATGCGGTCGTGCCAGTCACAATAATTGCCAAATTTTCAAATATATCGCCCGATTTTGCGACAGCATTAGGAGGCAATACATTCGGCAAATGACATTATACTTTTAAACGTAAATTTCGATATTTTCTTAATGTATATATATATATGTATGGAGGGGCATGGTAAAGCACTTAACCTTAAATTTGGATGGTGATATTTTGGTGTGGTCCACTTTTAAAAATATTTATCTCGTTTTGCAGGAACCCAAGAGGCCTTGGTTGAAGCGTCTCCGTCGTTTCTTTCGATCACTGAACTGCTTCTGTAAAGTAAGTCTACTTTGCACTAACATTACCACATGTATACTTATATATTTATGTGTTTAAAATGTGTGTATATATATATATATATATGTGTGTGTGTGTGTGTGTGTGTGTCTATGCAAGAGCTTATGTCTATATATTCCAACGTGTTTTTAAAATCTACATAAATATTATGTAAATATAATTATCAATATACAGGATCTACTAATTACGACTTATAAATTGTTTTCCAAAAGGAAACTAAATTCTAATTTTGGATTTTTTTTCTTTGCAGAAGAAGCAGTAAAACAATTCATGAATAGCTTCAGCCCTGCATACGAACAATAGTAAAAAAAATCAATCAACTAATAATAGTTAGCAATAGTAAAATCCAGGCCTCCACCCACTAGCAAAAGATGTAATAGTCAGATTACTTTATAAACCAACAGATTGTGACATCGAAATGATTATGAGAAGCAAAGCCGTGACAGAAGCAAGACATCCAATCAACAAGAAATAAAATGTCAAAACAATCAAACTCTGCCTCCTCCAACAAATGCAACATCTAAAACATTGCAGCCGCTAACAGTGATACAGTCATCATTTTAAAGAGCAAATCTGAGATAATGGAACACCGTGATACAATAAGCTGTAATAAAAATAATTCTGATAATAGATTGTGAAAAATTTAGCTGTGATAACTCTAAACTGTGATAATCTTTGCTGCGATAACTATGAACTGTGATAATTAGATTGATAAATTTAGCTGTGATAATCATGGACTGAGAAGACTGAAGCTGTAATAACTCATACTGTGATAACCAAAGCCAGGATAACAATAAGCACGTGACAACAAAAAGACTCAATAAGCAGTGACGTGACTGTGTTAACAAGAAGACTGTACAAAGAATAGAGACTTAAAAAGCAATTCATAAAACTCTAATAAGTTATAACAAAGAAACTACCAAAACCCAAACACTTGAGATGAAAGTGATAACTCAAAGAATGTTTTAAGTGATAGCTAAGAAAAATGAAAACCCATACTCCTAAAATTCTCCGAAAGTGGTACCTCAACGACTGTGATAAGTGATAACCAAGAAACCTCCCTCACTCAAAAACTGTTAAAACCAGCCAAGAGTGATAAATCAGAAATCGTGATTACCCGTAACTACCAATAAACTTCTATTAGTGTATGTGTTAAGAAATCTTCAGATGTAATAGAATCTCTCACCAATCTAATCAATCCTCAATAAATATTAAATCAAACCAGAGACGTTTCTTTATTTCTTTGATTCTAGAAACCACACACACAGATATCTATATAGACACATTACACCTGGATATGGGACACATGGGACACGTATGGGACATGATAACCTGGAATTCACTGACGCTATCAGTTCGAGTTACATTTAGGCGCTCTTTGTGACGCAGTACAAATATCTCGAACTGCTAAATTCGCAGAACATGCATCCTGAGCTTATACCCACACTCGGGAATAATATACGGGGAACATTAAAATCTTTAACCACCCTTGTATTAACTAAAAGGGGGTTGGAGACATAGTTCTGAATTCAAAAGTATTTAAAATATGAAAAGCACTGCTTTTGCAGTATTTTTCATTCAAATATTCAAGTTTGTGAAAATCATAGAATCTCGCTTTTTATACGTTCCCCCTCCTTTTTTTATTATTGTATTTATCAAAGATGGATACTCGTCCTAAGATACGAAAGAAAAAAGATCTACTTACCAGGGGCAAAATTGACCCTTTTAATTCCAGAGAAAATTAAAAGAAACTAAACTTCTCCTTTCGAGGATCAGTTAAAAGATTAAATTCATTAATTCGAGGTTTAAATAAGGTTTCAATGACAATATTACGACATAAAAGGAGGGATAGGATTAAGAACCCATTTTGTTGTGAGTTTTAGTACATATTATCACTTATAGGATAGTATCACTTTAATATTAATCCCCCTCCCGTTTACAAGGAGGGAATCTTCACCCCCTTTCGCCGTAAATCGAACGCAGGAACTTGATTTTGATCTGGAATTACAGTAATAAGTCTTTTAATAGATCCTGAGTGAATACTAAAAATCCTGAAATTTTGAATTCAATTTTCTAGATCCATTTTTGTCACATGAAAATCGGACTTTTTGGCGTTACGGTTCTTTAGACAAGTTTCAGTTTTTACTAAATATAATGCTCGTGAAAGGGGAAACGTAGAAAAAGTTAGATTTTATAGTTTTTGCAATATCGAAATTTTAAATATAAAAAATAACTGTAGTGATTAGTTTAGTTTAGTTTAGGAGTGCTACGGTCTACTTTTTGCAACACGAGGGCTAATGAGACCAGAACCTACAGCTTAAAGCCGTTTCCGAACGGCTACGAACATCTATGCCACAGTGGGATTCGAACCCACGAACTCCGGTACCGAAGGCCAGCACCCTAAACATTCGGCAATAACTGTAGTGAAAATAATCTTTTACGTTACCTGCTTTCACTGACATATTACATAATACCACCTAATGCAGCATGTTTATTCCCATACATTTTGTCAACTTATGAAAACAGTTCATTAAAAAACGTGTTAGAACCTCTTTAAGCCTCTAATTTTCGAAACTCTTTAAGATGCCGAAACTGCTATACAATACATGAAATAAATGTAACATACATACTATAATTATATATTTATTTACATATATATGATATAAAAACAGAGATAAATATAACATTTATTTTAAACCAATAACCAGCCAGGCTCAAGGCTTGGCAATAATCTGCTAGTATAACGACAAGGAACTAATTAATTTATTCTTATACTCTCTTGCGTAATCCTCACTTTCTAATATTACTCACACCTGTATGAAGGGATGCGGTACCTCCTCCTAAAAGACACTGTGTACTGTTTCGCTAGTTACTTAATAAAATTGAACAAATATTTTGAAATATTTGTACGACTTCTTTTATATGTTATAAAGTTATGAAATTATTCTTATCATCTAGTATATAATAGAACATTTAAAATGAAAGAAATTAAAACCCTGTTATATTAATATCTGATACATTAATAAATTTATAGGATAAAAGTCATATTTAGAAAATACATGCAGTAATATTGCTATTTTTAACATAATCATGTATCTTATATATTAATTTCGCATAGGAGTTGAATGTTTTAGTTCATATATTAATTGAATACCTTTAAACTTAATAATCGTTATCCAAAAATACATTTGGAATTTTTAAAAGATAACAGGAGATTAATTACAAACTTTCAGCCATATCGTCAGCACGCGAACAGTAGAAGCTGAATTTCAAAAAACTGTGGTTGTCTTAATTACAAATTCAGGTCGAAAATTTTGGTCAAAACAGGTTTTTGGTTTGGTTTGGAGCACCATGGTTAATGAAACAGGGACATATAATACTTCGGGTCGATCCCGAATGGCTACAAACACCCATGCCAGAAGTGAAATTCGAACCTAAAAAGGTTTTAGGCGTTTGATCACAGCTAAGTTGAGAATCTCTTTTTGAACACGAGCAAGTTTTCAAAAATTGTGTTTATTAGCCCGGTATCCAAAATCAAACAATTATTAATCTATCCGTCAAATGCAACCGTTAATTTCTCGGGATATTCTTTAAAAGTTTTTGTCAAATGTGCATGCGATAGTTTTAATAAACGTTTGGTTGTATGAACGCTACAAGAATTCTCAATTCTATACAATTGGTAGTATTTTCACCTAAATCCTAACAAAACATTGATGGATTGGTACAACATTAATTACTTTTCCTATATTTGGATACCCTATAGTAAATTAAGCTAGTACTCCAGCAAGTACGGAAACGGGGGCTAACAAAAATCTGGCTGTCCACTCAAACACAAGACTTTAAGGAATATCGAACGTCCAATCCAAAACTCGGCTCTACTACTTCTTGCTTTTTCAGAACAACTTACCTCAGTGATAATACTTGAACCTTTGGCACGATTCAAAATTGAACAAGAACAGTAGTTCAAACACGATAAGAGAAGTGTCGTAAATTTTTATTCATTTTTTCCGTTTGCTAGGACACCTGGGAAGTACGTGGTTCAATTGGGGGGAGTTACCGAAAGATATACACTAAAATAAAATATTGTGACCCATTTTCATTACTAAAATAACAAACTATAAATAAAATGCGAATCCAACGCAAAAAAGTTGCTTCGAGAGAGCAATAGCTTTTAGAAGAAATAAGTATCCATTTTGGGGAGAAGGAAGTTTAAAAATGGCAGATTTTGATCCAAAATATCATTTTTTTCTTCTTTAAAAATCAACTTAGTTTATACAATTACTTTAAAATTAAAAATATATATATATATATTTACCTGTTTGACAATTTTTATATTGAATTAGTATTCCAAGATGTTTCAGATGCATAACTCTTTTGCACATCTTTTATTCAAAATTTTGAGATTGTGTACAAATGTGTTTGTCAACCCACTGAATATGTTTTTTAAAATCGAGCAGCATTTATCGAATAAGAGAGAATTTATTGCCGTGAAATGGGTAAAATAACAGTTTCTAAAATATTATATGAGTGGAAATCATTGTGTTGAATAAATAGTATTTAAACGCAAGTAAAAATCGATACCCACTTTTGTTACATAAACTTTAACGATACCATGAAACAATAAATGCAATTGGTTCGTATTTTTGCAGTAGGAACAGTTTGGAGCAATATTGCTCGAGGAAGTTCATAGTCTCGCATTTTCAACAAAAAATTTTTTCTAACAGATTTTAGCGACTTGTAAGTTCCACATAACAACATAATATATTCTCCTTAAATAATATCGTTTGAAAAACTGAAATTCAACGAGATTTGCTTGTTTATTGTCTCCTCGGTTATCCCCGATTCGGATGAATTCGTACTCAAACAAGAAAACGAGGAGACTACAAATGCTGATTACGAAAACAGTACACGATGCCATGTCCTCCTTTACAGATCTCGACAAATTCCAGTCTTCCTTTTTAATAGAACGTGGATTAAGCTCAGTTACGAAATGCAGATCGTGCACACTGTCGAATATGGCTTCGAACACCAAGTTATATGAACTATCTCATTCGTACTTCTGAAAAAAAAATGTTATAAGTATTTAAAACACCTTGTAACAACTTCAATAGACCTTACTTTACCGGTCCCAATGGTTTATTTATATTTTATCTTTATCAAACATATCTATGTAATAGCTGGAATTTGATGTTATACAGTTGTTTCGCTTGGGGGTTGACGGAAAAGCGTTTGCAAAATAATAATTAGAAACTTGTACGATATCGGGTTAAAAATTTGCCCCTAAGCAATTTGATTCATGAGGCATAATAACCTACTGTTGTCCTACAAAAGGAATTCATTTAACGTTTCTTAAAGGGCTCAAGGACTGCTTTCATGCTAATTAAGCATTATACAGAGTTTTACTTACCACAAATTGAAAAAACATGGAGACATCGATGCGCGAGTCATGGGCGTGCTCAGAAACACAAATGCGCCATTTGCAATCTCAAAGCGTTGCCAGATTTCCTCAGTAATAACTTTGCTCTCTAAGTTTTGATGACGTCCAAAACCCATTTAAAAGTGAGTTTTGTTTGTATGAAAAAAGGAAATGAAATTTGATTTAGAAAGGATTAAAAGCTAATAATGCATTTTATTTGTACTTTGTACAGGACTCCTCCCACTGTCTTCCTCAGTCCACGTCTTGTGACACTACATTCTCCTGTTTATAAAACTGACGAGTGCTGTTTGAACAGCCCTCAAAATCACTTTTCGTTGTTTTTGAGACTTTCGCAGCTGTCGTCGCCAGTCTCGCACTTTAGTTCTGACATAGTGAATGTCGTTTTTTGCTTTTCCTTGATGCTTTATAAATAACCTCTTGAAACGCTGAACACTTCGATTTCCTTGGTTACGACAGTACCAAGAATTGTTCACTTAGCTAAATTGCAATGCAATCACAACTACACGTAACACTGTTCTCGAAAGTACTGACACTTGCAACGGGTTAAAGACGTTGTGCAGTTGACTTTAATAGACCCAACCTACACAACTGGCTAGAGTGTTTCCACGTTTCCGTCCAATCCCACTGTGTATGTGTAAACTGCATTTTACGTCTACTTGTGCCGAGAAACTTAACATCCCTGATGGCCCATCTCACCAAAGTCGTTTAACTGCTAACCGCGAGTAATCTGTGTTTAAAAGGAAAATAGTGCCCCACCATTGGTCGGTGCTATGGGTTAATCGTAGTTAGCGGTTAAACGACTTTTGAGAGACCGGACTTTATATTCCGATTTTTCATTATATGCAGTTTGGAATATTTAAAAAAAAAAAAAAAAAAAAAAAAAAAAAAAAAAAAAAAAAACTCGTTTATTAGTTATTAACATTTCTAAATACAAAATCTCGGCATTGTACGTCTATTAATTTTTTAGTATTCGATACGTTGATATTTTTCATCGTATAGCGTTCCATTTTGCTTTTTCGTCTTCTAAGAAGTACTTGCCGAAACAGATTAGGGCAAATTTGTGGTTAAACCGTATTTAAAAAGATAAAATCTCATAAACGATAAATTAATGACAGGATTTCAATTCCTCGGAGTAGAAAATACTTAAGAACATCCTAAAAATAGAAACTCGATATTATAAAAAAGTAAAAAATATATATATAAACAATTTCTAAAATATTGTTTTTAAAAAAAATCTCGCAAAAATAATGAAATATTTTAAGCGTAATTTAATACGCGTGTAAAAAAGACTCATGAACAAAATCTTTTTAAAAAATTAATTATTCTTTATTTAGTTAATATTTCTATGGATTCGCAGATCCAAGATATGTTAAGCGGAGGGGGGGGGGGGGGCATATTCCGTCGAAATTGAACAGAGACATGCAGTTTCTAGATAACATCCGTTGCTATTTCATGTATATGTTATTTTTTTCTTTTAAAATTTATTTCAAATTCGGGCTGTGAAAATTGTTTTCTTATGTTTACAGTTCTATGAAATTGTTCAGTTTGGTAAAGTTATATAATATTTTGTCTTAAAAAAATAAATCCCGTAATATTACGCTATCACCCAGAAATTCCATTTTCCGTGAGGTTGCAAAAACGAAATATAGCAGGGAATGGCGTATTACAGGCTTCATTCATAACAAAGTTGTAAAAACTTTGTTCCATCCAAAAAACAAAAATTGTTAAAAATTCAAAATGATTTAAGGTAAATGTGCAGAACTATTGCAATCCTTCTAAAACGGCAGGGAGAATTCAAACATTAATCTACCGACCGTAGATCACAATTATTTATACTCTCACCTTTCAAATTTTCGCAATCATTTCAGTAATTTTAAACGTAACAATGGCAACTTTTATGGGGAAAAGTCCGGCTTGTTTTTAATCGCTTTCTTTTCACTTCACTTGCATGTCAGTTGGTATTTTGAAATCGATTTTTAACTAACTTCCTGACTTACTAGAGATCTGAAATTCTGAGCAGAAGTTTATTATTTGGGATAATACAATATTCGATCATAAAAAATTAAATTTAAAAAATAAAACATGTTTGTTAAATGCGAAAACGCTTTGAGAGTATTTGGAATCCCAATTCCAAAGATTTTTAAACCATCTATTCGCAAACCGCGAAACTAAAACAAACTCCCAACTGCATTTCTTTTAAACTATTGTTAAATAAAAATTTTTTGAAAACGTACTTTTCGTACGTTTGGATGATTATTTAAAAGAAAAATTGCCGCTCACGAAAATATTGCTTAGTGGCGACATCTATTATAGAAGACGCGAACGATTCTCGTAGCATTTCATTATAATTCTAAAATTATGATTCTGTGATACTTATTTACTAATAAAAATATACTAGAATGCAGTTCTAATTTATTTTAGAAATATGTATTCTTTCAATGGAATTTTTACATTGTTTTTGAACTTTTAAACAAATAATTTATATAAACGCTCTTAGTATAATTACTCATTTATATACTTAGAACTATATACTAATTAATAATATATTTATATACTAATCAAATGTCGTAATATTTGAATTTTAGTCCTAAACATCCGATTATATGCTACTTATTAATCATAGTATCGAGCGACCCCTTTCTAAAGTAGCCAGGGGTGTCTTGACCACTCACTGATTCTCGCATTCTTTCTATTACTACTCGTAACAATGTTTTTTTCGTCTTATTTTTAGGGAATTTTATTTTAGTCGAAGACTATATTGTTCGAGTATTGTAGCAACTCAGCAAGGCTTAATCTGCTGCTTATATATATATATATTAACACACATTGTTTTATACACACACACACACACACATATATATATATATACACATGTAAACACACACACATTTTATATATACACACACATATAGAGATATACATATATATAATCATACACACATATTTATACACACACAAATATATGTAAATACACACACATATATTGTTCTATACACACACACACACATATATATATATATGTATATACATACATCTGGAACAGTGTACTCCAACTCCTTGTATCCCTCAAATCTCATTGACAGGGGCAGCGATAAATTTTTATTTTGGGGGAGTTTCCCATTGAACTCCTATCTGAAATCTAGTACAGCAATCCTCACTTATATAATGCATATGTACAGCATTCCTCAGGGAAGGAGATTACAACTCCCACATCCTCCTTTCGTTACGACACTGGTGATTGGGAACATATTTTCTAACGCGTACATCCTTTCAAATAAACACAACTTAAAAATGATTAATCGATTATAATTTTCTTTTTGTACAAAATCGAGTACACGTGTCTTTGGAAAAAATTTGGACATAAAAATACACTTTGAGAGTTTCTGTCGATTCGTCAGATCTCCGTCAGTTGCGTTGTCGACATTCCATCCCATAAAAGTTGTGGGGACTTCACTAAACTTTACAAATAGTAAATGGGAATGTTCCTCATCATTCTAGAAGTCTGCGGGATGCTTCGCAGCTACAAGATTTTGCAGCTACATACCGGGGAAGATTTGCAGCTACATACCGGGGGGTGATTGTGTCTCTAAGCAAGAAACCCTAAATTCATATCATTCGTCATCAAAAACCAGGAACTGATAAAAGTTAATTACATTTAATAAACAACTGCATGTTACTGGTATTAGGATTAAGGTTTAATTAGTAAATTTCAAGCAATAATTTCAAATGTTAGTAAATTAAAGCCAGGTTTGATTTGGAACGATACAGTCTAATTGTCTGCAACACGAAAGCTAATGAGATCGGGACCCCCTGCTGTAAATCGATTCCGGACGGCTACGAACATCCATGTCACGATGGAACACGAACACCGATACCAAAGATCAGCGCCCTAACATTTCGTCCAGTCAATTGAAGCAGCGACTGCTTTAATTTTAACAATGGCAAAGAATGACCGACCAAACTGCTTTAGATCTCTTAGATGTTCAACAAATTGGTCCTCTTAGAATTGGATTTTGAAATCATTAATTTCAAATACATTTTATTCAAGAGATATTTGTTTATGGGTACAGTAAGCGATAGATTAAACTACCACTAGACAAAGTAAAATACTACCTCCACCCCTCCCACAAGAGAGGCGAGAATGCCTCCTCGAAACGCTAGGATCACGCATATCCATCAAAACCCACTTGAAGGTCAAATATCATAGTTCGACAAATCACCTCTTTTCTCCTACACCCCACACGATGACTGGAAATGTTGAATATCTAGTGCATATAAAAGGATTAATACTCGCTCTGCACTTTTAACACGAAACACAAGCGATAAAGAAAATTGGACGACAGGCTCGACTTTTTAAATTCTTTTGCTTTGTTAAATTCAAACTACCATGCTGTAAATTTTCGACCAGAAATTCCGGGGTAGCTCCGGAACAGAATTGCCTCTCATACACGTAAGCAATGTTATGACTGTCAGACGTAATGATGGAGATTGCACCTATATATATCAGGCGCTTTAGCATCGGAAATATCGCCACTAAAGATACGCAACAATTACGTTAAATTCTTACGTAACAACTACGCAATTCCATCACCACCCAATAAGCACATTTTTAACTGCGCTTTTTTGAATTCTCAAAAATATTAATGTACAAGTTGTGCACTCAATTGTAGAGTGACTTTTTGGAATAAAATTTCCAATTGTCAAAACAGGTCTAAACGTGTGTGTTTAACCTATGAAGCATCTCATTTCGATCTCTTGATTAGTAAGTTTCTCTAAATTATCGAAAGTTTTTATGACGTTGCATTTTTAAGATTAAAAATACATTTATAAATTCTATCTCAAAGAACATAAATAGATATAGATACGATATAATGCGATGGATATGTTACAATAGCAAATCAAATATAAGTAGGATTTAAAAATTCACACTTTATTACAATACGTCTAAAACATTGATATTACAAGTATTCAAGTTTATGATGGAACAACGGTAAGGAATAAAATACAGATTTATTCGGATTTAGAACAAAAACAAGAAATGTATAAAACACGAAAAGAAAAAAATGAAATTAAGTTTGTAAAATTAAAGTGGGTGAAAGGCATTTTCTTGAACTAATACAACCAGAACGATGCAAAGCGCATTGTGAGTAGCATTATTTACAACCAACTCATTCAATTAAAACCTGTCCTTTTTTTGTCCGCGTCCAATGAAAAAATAAAGGCCTCGAACGATTGTTAAGTATTGAAACTGGTATATCCTGGTGTCATTGTTTTGCATGCACAAGGGCTTTAATAAGCAACTCGTTGGCACTTGTGGAGTTGGCACTCATGAACTGCTGCCATTTCGCCGTTATAATTATTTGTTGCAAATTATCTTTGAAGAACTTGATGGCCTGCTGAAGCAAGTCTTCCTCGCCGTGGCGCAGTGCCAGGGTCACGACGTCGCAGAATGAATCCACGGACAGAGTTCGGCGCATGTGTTCTACGCACTCTGACTTCAGGGTAGACACGTCGTATTTGTCGGCAGCCGCGTACAGTCCGATGGCGTTTTCGACCAATAATTGGTCCTGGACGTCCTCCGTGTACAGGTACTCTAGGAAAGCTTCGAAGCTGTCCGGGTCGAGGTCGTCGACGACCACCCGCCTGGTCTCCTTCTCGGCCGTGTCGTGGCCAAAAATGGCTGCGAAGACGCTCGAGCGGGCACGAAGCACGTTCCTGTGCACTCTGAACTCCTTCCCGCGCACGACGACGCACGCGTCATTCTCCGTCCCCTTTTGTAGGAGTTGTCTGTAATCGGACTGCAACTTGGGGATGCCTACAAGAAAAAGAAATAGGATTCTGTAAAATGAAGTCGACCGTTTCTCTGCTCCACCTCCCACGTGACTGCCTCACTTACGTTGCGATTGTTAACTCCCTGAGATGCAGGTAAAACGGAATCTGATGTGTCCGAAAAATGCTATTTAGTTCTGGCTCATCTGAACCATTTTGCGCAGTTTGAGAAAGAAAATGTTTTATTTTCAAATTGGCATTGCTATGTAACATTTAACAAGGTTTATATAACATGCTAATATTATAGTAAATAAATAAGAGTATAAAATTATGATTTAATATGCTGCACGACGTCTAACCGAGACAGCTATTGACGTCTGAGACGTAAAGTCTGACACTTGAGATAACCGACGTCTCCCAGACGTCACTGAATGTCAATGGGTTAAAGAAGAACTGTGGGTACACGTGGTACACTTTAGTATCGTCCAGATATCGAGCCCTTTATATGTTATACCCACACGATTCCAGGTTTCCTTCCAAAAATGTTTTTCTGTCGTCGACTTCACCGTACGACTAAATCGTCGATTTTCTCTTTTTAGTGGTACTCATTTTGGTGGATAAGCACATTTCCTTAACACTTTGCAAAGTGAAAATTAAGTTTCTTTTTGTCTGGAGTGCTAACTACGATTTATTTGAACATCGTGTCGCAAAACTAGAGTGTCACATTCCTTATCCAAACCGTTACTATTCACGCGGTTATAAATCAGATAATTAAACCGAACAACACTATTTTTAGAGTTTGTCTTAACGACGACACAATTGGAAACGACGCGAATGCATCGGTAGGACGAAGAACTCTAATTGACGACACAAGTTCATAATTTAATGGAAGCAAAACGATTTCTAAGCAGACGTTTCGTGTTCAAAAAATTAAAAAGGAACGCCGCAGATGTTTCGAATAACCACACCCCAGAAAAACAAAAACTATAGAAAATGTCCAACTATGAATGTAAGTACTACATAGTCAGAAGTGTGGAGCATTCTTTTAAATGTATCGCAAACAAAATCGATTGCTAAGAAATATGATTTTTTTTTTTTTTTTGCATTACTCTTTTTTTTCCAACGAGTCACTAAAATGTTGGAAACTTTAGTGATCCTTTCACTATAGGAGAAACGTATAGGTAGTGAACATTTCTTGCTACGAAGAGACAACATCCAAGCCTTTACTCGCTAATCGAACCCATCGGTTAGAAGCACATATCACAAGCGTCTACGCAATATGGGTAACTTTGGGATTTGTGAGAAAATTTCTTTTCAAGTTAATTTTCTAGCAAATCTGCAGTAACTTTCATTACTATTAAAAAGTATATATGAAAACTTATCCCTGAATTTATTCCAAATTCTCTGGACTAATTCCACTTTTCTTCATTTCTCCAAGGATCACACAATATGGAGAATTCGAAAGACTAGGAATTTGTTCTTTCCTCCACTTGTCACAGCAAAGTCCGAATTAATAATTGCTACGGGCAGACTGCTTACTATTATGAAACATTTATCGAACTTCTTAAAAAATGAGAGATATTTGAATATTTAAGCAGGTCTATGCACATTTTGCTGTCGCAAATTATTTTTTAAAACTGAGTACCGATTTTTAAGATTTTTTTAGGGAAAATTAAGCACGAGATTATCCGCTTCTCAAAACGGCATTTTCACAAACCATAGAATGCACAGCTATTTCTTGTGACAAATGTGTTCAACAAGTCTTCAGATTTAAATTAAAAATAAATGGAATAATTGCACACATATCCACATTCATACACAGAGAGGGATGGACACACCTGTAGTAGATGATCTAGATTTATAAAAAATTTTTAATTCTTAAGTACAATTACGCTGAAATAAATATCTGAGCAGCAGTAAGAGGCCAGTGGGAAGAGCGGTCGCATAGCACAGGTTTTAAATAAATGCTTACGAGTTTGTTTAAATAGGAGTGGAGCACAATCTCTCCGTGACCTCCTCGTTCTAAAGAATGCCATCACGTGAGAGAGAAAAGAATGGAAAATGGGAGATTGTCAAGTGAAGTATTTTTTATGTGCACACACACACACACCCAGGAACTTACCTGATAATCCAGTCCCCTCGTGAACTGCGTCGAAGGTCCCGGCTCCTGCGCTGCTCTGTTCTTCCAGGCGCAGGAATATCACCAATCTCAATGTGCCATCGCTTACGTACCAACCTCTCTTTTCCTCCAGTTTGGACAGTGTTATGCACAATCCTGTACTACCGACTAAGGATCTTGAATTATACATATAAAAATCATCATCATCCACACAAAATCCAATTCTATAAGATACGGTGTTTTCAATAAAATTGGAAGACAGCCTGACCAGTTGGAGATCGGTGTCGGCCGTATCCCCGTTCGCTCTAAATCGAAAGCGATAGGTGTCTCCGGCAAAGCGAAATTCGGGACTAGTGAGGGAATCACACGTTTCCCTTGGCAGATCCAAAAATTTGGGGACACTCAATTGGACATGCGTACAGGGGAACTTCAACAAAAGCTCCATTTTGGAAGAAATCCATCGGGACGAAAAAGGAAAGTTCTGTCCTGAAAACAAAAAAATTATTAGTCTCGCAAAATAATATTTTATCCACAAAATTAAACGGTTGTCAAGGTGATAAATTTAAAAACAGTTTTGCGATTTAAGTTTAATCTTGTTAATTTAAAAGTGTCCTCTCAACTCTAATATTCTGTAATCAGCTGCAAAAACCAAATGACTATTCTACGGAAATCGCTGACATTTGGACCGATTTTGCCAACGTTATCTATGAAGGGTAAAGGTGTCACGATTCTTTTCGATGCATGAATATTACAACTTTACTTTGTTCGTACATACTAATTTGTTACTATTTTTTATGTTTGATCCATGTAATATAAAATATAAATTAACAATATAATCTGATCTACGGTACCAGAGTCTCCGGGTTCGAATCCTAATGCTGACATAGATGTTCGTAGCCGTTCGGAATTGGATTCAAGTAGCAGGTTTCGGTCTTATTACCACACGTGTGGTTAAACAATAGATAGAGCTCCAAAACAAAAATATACTTTATACTTAGCCTCTGGAACGATTTAGCAGAATATTATCGAATAACGAAAGTGATGCCAAAAATATCGAAACGGCAAAAGAGTCATTCGTTCACTGTAGGCATACCGTCAATACTCTCCGAATTAGAATAAGTAAAATATTTCTTCTACTGGTATGCAACTCTGTATATAATTATAGAACAGATAATTTAAGAAACGTAAGAAAATGCATGAAATAAAATGTGCTACGTATTTCTACACAAAGCGACTTCTCTCTGTTTAATGAGCATGTTTACTCATTATTTTACTACTAAGTAAAAATATTATCGACTTTAAGTGGATTTATAATTTGGCTCACGAGTTGGACATCAGGAAAGGTAAATCACATGACTTTTCGAATACTTTCGTGTTCGACGCTCCCCTCTCCTCCTCCGCAAAATATTTGAAAATACGTGGGGCAAATTAAATGCATTTGAAAAATTGTATCAACCGATAAAAAGAAAAAGGGGTTTATCGGACGCGTCGCCCTTTGAAAAACGTCCAGCGCGAACACTAGACATCCCCGATGAGCCGCACTGTATTCTAACTGTGTTAAATGACTGCGTTCGACGTTGTCGATTGTACTGCAGCGAATTGGAAGGGAACGCAGGGTGAGAGTGTCGGGAGCTTTTTCATTTGTCCGTCGATACACACACAACCGGGAACTTACCTGGGAATCTTCCCTGGTCCTCGTCCTCTTGAGCGGAACTTCCTACTCTACTGTTTTTACTCAGGTGCATGGAACATATTATTGTGAAGCTGCCATCCGGAACATACACATCTCTCTTTACCTCAATCAAGGATCTTTGATAATATACATTTTGTTCTAATCCCTTCGGCCTATAGAAGTACCAGTCATCTCCAGTTGAAAGTTTCGCCCTTATCCCAACTTTACAGGAAACTTCCTGTTTCGGAGAAGTGACACCCAATCTTCGTACGTGGAAATCTGTTCTACTTCCATCCGAGCTATTCACTTTCGGATACACCCGGAGACAATATCTGTCCCCGCTGAACAAAAATTCGGGACTCTCCAAGTAACAATCGTCTTTCTGTGGCAGCTCCAGAAAATCTTTTATGATCCACGTCACTTGTTGAGAGTTCGGCTCGGTTTGGATTTCCATTTCAGAAAGACTCTGAACAAAAAAAAAAACCAGAATATTCTAAAATAAGAAATATTTTATTGAAAAAATAGATTTCAATTATAAAAATTAAATAACTAAATTATTATTCCTAAATTAAAAAAAAAAAGCTACGTTACTTCAGCCGAATATCTCATACCCTTCAGTGTTATACAAATTCGTCTCTCCCCCTAATCATTGCACACTTACTACTTCAATGGACGGTATTTCGAAGGATTTCTCCAGTGTTTGCTAATCTGTATGCGGGAGGTTCGATTTTTTGTTTAAACATGAGAATATTACAAATTTTAATTTTTCCGATAATAATTTTTTTAATATTTTAAAATTAAACGTTTTGATCGATGTAATAAACTATAAACTGAAAGCAAAACATTTTAAAAATAAACTGCATTAAAAAATTATTTCTCTAGATATGTCTAAACGCTTTTACTGTTTCTGTCTCCTTCCCCGTAACAGAATATTTTGAAGTCGACACATCGGGACTTCCCTAAATCTCGAGAAACAAATTCACCTTTCAAGAAATGCGCAGATGACAGTTCTGATTAATCGCCATATATATAAATTTGCATAAAGTCAGCATAATTTAACAAGTGTCGACATCGTAATTTTACAAATGGACGACTTGTCGCGAATTGAAATGCATCGCAATTGTATCACGTGATCTACGGTCGCGGGAATTTTGTTTCTGAATTTTTTTTTTATTTGTTTTTTTTATTTTTATTTTATTTTTTATTTATTTATTTATTTATTTATTTATTTTTTTTGTGTGTGTGTGTGGTGCGCTATGCTGAAAAATTTTTTTCATGTTTTACTATAGCACCAAAACGTTGTTCTCTCTTTTACTCGAATTTATTAATGAATCTTCGACTGTCACAAAAGGTGATAGTTATTTTTTATACATTACTAGCTGCTTCGCACCCAGCCTTCGGTCTGGGTCTTAAAATATTTCGATGAAAGGTTTAGAACCACTATTAAAGATAATAAGACGTATTAATAGAAATGCTGAACAAATCTCGTATATTTCAGATTGTTGACGATTATAACAGTTATTTTAATAGCTGAATGCCCAGTAAGTGCATTGTGTAACCCGTGACCCTCTGCATAATAATTCCGAATTCCACGACTTTTTTTAATGTAGGAGTCAAATTTCAAAATGCAGTGGAGAGTAATATATATGTACTCTTCTGAATGGGATAATTTATTTCCGAGATTGGATGCCTTTTAGTACTAATGTTTTACATACATAAAAATTAAATTTTAAACAAAAAACCTATGACGATAACTTTTTCTTTAAAAAATGGCAATTGTGAAATAAAAACAAATTTGATAGAACATGGCGAATTTGTAATTATTGAAAATAAAAATCACGCCAACATATAACAGAAAGAATACTAATTTCTTAAAAAAATTGAGAAAGTAAAATAAAGATTTACATATTTTGATAAAGTAAAAAATTTAGCTATTAAATATAAAAGGATTTTGATACTGGGATATTTCAAAGAGAAAAAGTTATTGCGTATGACAAATAGTTGTAACTATAGGCAATAAATGGCACCACTCGGTACATACATTAATTTATATACTTTTAATTTATTGTAATTACGGTATTTTAATGGTGGAAAGAGTTTAAGCATTCAGCAGATTGGGCGAAGTAATGCATCCAAATGTATTTATGTTTATAAATGCAATTATTTACACTCGAATTTTAATGGTAAGGTCTTGAAAAATTCTTCAAGAATATAGTAAATCACTAACAAAAAAATAGCAAAATGTGCCGCAGTTCAGATTTTAAAAACAAACAACGGTTTGGCAGGATAGGCGATAGTTGTTTTGCATTAATGTCAATTTTATTACCAAATATCTGGCGAAAACGACGACAACAATGAAAATATGGTCATTATTTGTCACGCCAACTCAACAGTTAAAATGACTGTACTACATAATTAAAACGGTGTTTTGGTTGGTTTTAAAGTAATATATTTCGAAATAATTAGAATATCTGAACGCGATTGACCGAAATGACTTCTTTAAGTAATTCTGCCAAGCCTAACTATGAATAGATGTTAGTGTGGTCTCAAAATTGGATAAATAAAAATGGCGCAATTGAATTGGCAATGAAAGAAAAATACCAAATATTGATAAAATGAACAAAGCACATAAGGTCAAAAGCCGAGAAAAATTATTTTATTTGAAAGTGTTATCATAAGAATGAAGTTACTTAAATGATTTCAATTTTTATAACACTTAATTAAAAGAAATATACCGAAAGTTGCCAAGGTTATTTAAGAATAGGTGAAGTACACAGTGAAGTCTTAAAATTGGATAAATAAAAATGGCGCAATTGAATTCAAAATGAAAGAAATATACCAAACTAATATTGATAAAACGAAATATGTATATAAGGCTAAAATACCGAGAACAATTATATTATTTGAAATCACATTTTAAACTTTAATCAAAAGTGGCTACTATATCTCAACATTTCATAGTTGCCATTTCTAAAATGAAAACTTATTTGTTCCTGTATATCACTTTCCAAATTTTTTCTCTAGTGTAGTTGAGTTTTAGATAACAAAACCTATAACCATATGTTAGTTTTTATTTAATAAATGGAAACTGCGAAATAAAAACAAATTTGATAGAACATGACAATTTTTAATTACTGAAAATAAAAATCTCGCCAAAAAAATAAAATAAAAAAAGGTGATTTTATAGACAAAATTGAGTTTAGCAGATAAGAAAATAGTCATATATATATATATATATATATATATATATATATATATATATATATATATAAATGCCAACATTATTAATCTCGTCTAAAACATTTTCACATTTTCAATTTATTTTTTCAACTGCGAAATTTTACAAATTACTTCTCCGCAATCTTCGGGCTGGGCCGAAAAAGTAAAGTTCTCAAATTAAAGTTATATTTAATTCAAAATTTTAATTGTTAGGTAACCGGGATAAATTTATATTAACTCCAGTTTTTATTTTATTTTACATCTGGTATATTCTGTACTATGTTAAAAACATAAAAAATGCTAAAAATATGCCTAATTTTTATAAAATTTATGACCATTTTTTAAATTTGTTTTTCATAACTTCAAGAAATATAATCTAAAGAAATATTTGTGTTACACCCGTGGCTAGATTTTTGCGAGATTGTTTCAAAATAACAAACGTAATTTTAAAAATAAAAATATTAAGGACGTGACTTCAATAAAATGTTAAATACTTATAATTTCATATACTATCCCACCTTTTACATTTAAAATGTATAATTATTTTAAAGAAATCAGGTATTGATTATATTTGGTTATTTCCTAAATGAAAGAAAGCACTTCATAATTTCACTGGTATGGATTTTAAGCTACAGAATTTTCTATAGTTAATTTGAAAAAATCGAATTTTATTCCAAAACACAAAAATTGGCAATGTTACAGAATATTTAAAAGATCAGTGAGAAATTTTACAAAGTATTAAAAAACATTTATCTGAAAAGGCGTTTTTTAGCTTTGGTGCGACACGTACATACCCCGGGATGGTGTGGTCACCAGTTCGATATTCACGCAAGAAGATGCATAAGAATTTGGCGCAACAATTCTTAAAAGAGTAAATATAAAATCATCCTTAATATTGGAAGCTTTTCAAACCCTAGTAGAACAAGAAGCAATAATTTCACTATATATGATTATTCGGTTTATAATGAACTATAAACCGAAAGCACAACATTTTAAAAACAAACTGCATTAAATAATATTTAGGACTCTAGATTTGTATAAACGCTTTTATCGTGTACCCCGTATTATACGATTAGAATATATACAAGTCGATAGCACAGAACTTCCCTAATACTCGAGAAACGAAGCTGACATTTAACCTTTCAAGTAATGGGCAGATGTCAGTTCTGATTAAGCACCAGATATATAAAATTTTATAACGTGAGTATAATTTTACAAGTGTCCACATCGTACTTTTACAAATGGACGATTGTTGCGAACTGAAATGCATCGCAATTAGATCACGTGGTTTAAGGTAACCCGTTTTTGGTGTGTGTCTGTGTGTAATTTGAAAATAAATTTTCATGGTTTGCTATAGCACCAAAGTGTTATTCTATCTTTTATTCGATCTTTTTAACGAATCTTCCGACTGTCACAAAAGATGATAGTTATTTTTTGTAAAGTATTTTTACAACGCGCATTAAAAGATCGAAAATTTGATGTAAGTGGCATTTGAGGGATTTTGCCCAAAATCAGGAATGTCGTATAATTTTTTTTTTTTTACTTTCGTTTACTGTAAGGAAAACTCCAGTCTTCGATTTGGAAACTGTACAAGTTCTCTATTGAATCCTCAAGATGTTTATGTTACCCAATGCGTTTTCA
The DNA here is from genome assembly GCA_032207245.1 of Pardosa pseudoannulata. Taxonomy (NCBI): domain Eukaryota; kingdom Metazoa; phylum Arthropoda; class Arachnida; order Araneae; family Lycosidae; genus Pardosa; species Pardosa pseudoannulata. The sequence goes on along the minus strand of JAGEOH010000278.1, from coordinate 29,387 downwards.
TTTGGAGGGTTGCAGCTAATTTATGCTACGGTAAGGCTAAACAGACCGGAACTTTTTCCTTAAAGTCGAATCCATGCCTGCAGCTGGATTCGAAAGCGTGGAACACCAGACCGAAAAGTAGCTCGCTATGAATTCGTAATGAATGGGAAATGAACAACGAGGGTTTAGCATGTGAGGAAGTGAAAAAAGCGTACACAGAGAACGAAACTTATAAGTAAACCGGTTAGCTACCAGCAACCCATCAAAAACCAGTATCCGAATTCTAAGCGAACATTCTACTCTTAAGATCGAAGTCAAAAATTTGAAGTAAATTTATTTAAGAAATTTATTTTTATCAAAATAAAAATAATGATAACTAAAACAGAATTATGGTTAATAGTATAACTTAAATGTATGTATTTAATAATAAATGTTAGTTATTACCTTTCAGAAAAAATAATCATTGAATTCCGATTCTCATGAAGTAAATATTAATTAAATGAACATATATTTGCAATAACAACACAATATATATATTTTTCAAGAAGTAGAAAGGGTATTTATATATTTACTAAAGTATAGTTATAACATGGGTTACTTTAAAGTTCAGAAGCAAAAGCAAAATTGAAAGGTTAGTAGAGTTTGAGTCAATTCTTCCCAAAGTTTGGTTTCCACACTAAACGGGAATTAAACATCTTAAAATGTACTAGAAAAATTAAGGATATTTTTCCTAAGTTTATTTAATAATAACAGACACACCTTATATATATATATATATATATATATACAACTTTGATTTTTTATAAATTACTTCTCCCCAATCTTCGTATTGGGTAAAGTAAGGTTCTCAAACAAAAGCTATATTTGTTTCAAAATTTAAATTAATTGTTAGGTAACCGGAAGGATTTTCTATTAATTCCAGATTGTTTAATATTATTTCTGGCATATTATATTCAGAATTGGTTTTATTAAAAACAAACAATTCTAAAAATAAAACTCCTTTCTTATAAAGCAAATGTCTCTTTTTATAAATTCAATTTGTTCCTGTTTTTAAGTAGAATAAACTAAAGAAATAAATGTGTTACATTTAGTGTTTATATGGCAAGCATGATAATAGGTACACTTTTTGCGAGATTATTTCAAAACAACAAACATACTTTTAGAAATAAAAATTTTAAGGACGCGACTTCAATAAAATGATAAATAAAATCTCATATACTATCCAGTTTGTTACATTCAAAGATCACAATTCTTCCAAAGAAATCATATGTTGGTTATATATTATAGTTCTTTTCTATACGAAGGCAAGTACTTCATAATTTCACTGGTATGGATTTTAAATTATTATTAGCGACAGAATTTCCTATAGTTTAATCACATTTTATACAAAAAAACAGTGACAATGTTTTAGAATATTTAAAATTCAGTGATAAGTTGTACAAATTACTAAAAAACGCTTACCCAAAAAGAACCTTTTTAGCTTTCAGAAAAGACGTACATACCTCGAGGAGGTGTCACCAGTTCGATATTTAAGGAAGAAGATACACCAGAATTTGACGCAACGATTTTTAAAAAAGTATAAAATCTATTTTAATATTTCACGCTTATCTTTCACGAGTAGAACAAGAAGCAATAATTTCATTACGTCAAGAACTTTTAGTTTGCCGATCAAATTAGTGACGACTCTTGATTCATCCCTTGCAACTTTCCTAAATTTGGGCTTCCACTTAAAATTGAATTATTCAGTCTTCGAGTTTTATCTACCGGCAGATAAAATAACAAGTTTCAAAACCATTTTTTTATCTCTAAAGGGCATAGTCGTAGAGATTCTAAAGCAACGTATCTAAAGCACAGTAATATGATAGAAAACACAGATTATTCATTTCCCGCGATAAAAATCATTTTATAGGTACTTGTAATTCTTTAAAATTGCCTCCTACCAAATCGGAATATTCTATATATTAGCTAAACTGTATATAGCGTTCTTCTTCGTTATACCTTTAATGCCTAGTGTGTCATTTTAGATACTGCTAAAAAATAACTTGTAGAATTTTTATGTTTTGCGAGAACAAGTTTTCTTTTTAATCATAAAAACACTCTACAAAAGTTTATTTTGGATCGACTATGATTTCTCGTACAAGACACAACCTTTTACTTTATCTACAGGTACATAGACTGATATCATGACCAATGGCTTTCATGTATTATAAAACTATTCTACAGTACTTATTTTACAAAATATTTTTTCCTTTTTCATTCTTGGCATCCTATGTTGTGCTTAAAGCAACAGTTGATCACTAACGGGACAGGCAGTAGTATTATTTGTTGTAAGTTTTGGAAATTTGAGAACAGAAATTTATCTTGATTACAATATTTCCTTTACTTTGTAAAAATTTTAAAACAACCTCAAACTTTATTTTACTTCTAATATTGTAAACTCATCTTAACTTCAGTTTGACATAAAAAAAGTTTACTTATAAAAGAATTTCTGGAACAGTCGAATGTGTTACAAAATAATTTTATTGTTTTATTGACTCGAAAAAGCACGAATATTCTTAGATTTTAAACAATATTTAATAGGTAAATTTATTTTCCACCTTATTAATCTGAATGAAAAAAAGAGCTCATAGCTAATTCCATGCGTTAAATGCACATCGCTTTCAAGTAAACGAAAATACAATATATAAATGAAAGAAAATGGCGTATGTGTAGTGTAACCGATTAGTATTTATCATTTGGAGGATGATTCGCGAAATTAAAAAAAAGTAATCTGTTCATTTTATACAGTACTGTTTGGTAGAGTATTTCAGACAGTTTATGGGCGTGTAAACAAAATGAACTAAAGTAAGTTGTAAAGCATTTTACTTTAATGGATCAAAATAATGAAATATTCTTACCTCTAGTGGATGAAATTATGATGTTCTGCTTCCTTAGATCTGACGACGCCCTTTCAACAATGTCTACTGCGAAGAAATGCGCATCGAAATTTCTGCAAATGTCAGTTATTCATAAAATACTAAAACACAGATAACTGTTGCTTCCCGTTCGTTTCTTTTGCACTTCGGATGTCTTCCGACTTTCGTTTTCCCTAACGAGGGATTTTTTTTCTTCCTACTTCCCTCTCCGATGCTGAAAAACTATTTCTTCGTTTATACAGTGTTTAGTGACCATTAGATACTTCTGATGTCGCGTTGAGATTAATGGGGGTCCTGATGCGACTCCTTTGATTGGGGTAAATCTTTCATTTAGTTGATCTAGATCAATTGTGGATTTTAAAGTAAGAATAGGGTTTGCGAAATTAAAAAAAAACACAAATCCTATGAAGTGGCATCACTGCAGCAGAAAAACAAATCCAGCGGACAAACTCAGTAGAGGGATGAATATCCGGGGAGGATGTGACGCGAGATAGCCGTTGTACCATGTAGGGTCAACTAATAAAATAAAATAAAAATATTTTTTTTGTTATTAAATCGTAACTGAAATCGTTTAAATTTTCACTTTAGTTATTTTTTTCCTGTTTCTCAACTTTTATGTAGTTTGTAGCTCCGTCCGCGCTCAATAGATGGCGATACTGAGTTACTTTTTCCAGTTTATTTTAATTTGCTGTGTCCGAGTATAAATTTGATTACTTTCTGTTGTGTTTTCTCATTTTCAAGGTACAGATTAATTACTTTTAACTAATCAACGTGTTGTGTTTCATGTATGCATTGTTATGTGAGCAATTTCCTCACCTTACAGCTTTTTTTTTTGCTTTCGTTTTCGGAAGCTGCTTAAGCGTACAAAATTCTTGTTTGGCAACTAGTTTCAATAAATTATGTTTTTGATCTTATGCGTTCGGAAGTTGAAGTGGTGCATTTTCATACTGCTAGGTACTCCGTAAAAAGCAACTAACTTGACCTTGAGTTGTGCACTGACTGGGAGATACCCTTTATTGTAGAAGTAGTAAAAAAATAACATACGGAATATGAGAAACACAGAATTCGGTTGATGCATAATACAGTGGACTCTACTTAATGGGATCAGTTTGGGACACCGTGATAACAATAACCGATTGGGGTCTACTTAAGAAATGGGTTCCCTCTGCTATTTTTGGCGATTTTTTAATGGCGCCAATCGTGCCAACTCCTTTGCGCGGAGTTACCGGAAGGCTGACGTTTTGAACGGGAGCGGATTTTCGGCGGGACTAAAATAACAGACTTATTTTATGGTGAAATAATATACTAATTTTGAAATTAATGGTAAAAATGTTGAAAATTGCGTAAAATGATATTTATATTAATACAAATTTTGTTTATTCACGTTTTTTATAATATTAATTGGTTAATAATTTTAAAACATTAAAAATAGATTATTTTTGTTTTTTAATATTCTTAAAATATTTCCTGATTTTAAACACACAAAACAATTAAAATTTTCATTTTAAAAGATAAATCAGAATTAAAAAAATAAAACATAAGCAAAGATTTTTTTTTTTAATTTTCAAACAATATTAAAAGGTTAGTACTTGTTAATTTTTTGATTTATCAAAAAAGTTTTTTAACCAAGGGGGTCTCTGCCCCCCCCCCTTGACACCTCGTAAATGTTAACAATAATAGAAAAATTTATTAAAAATGTAATAAATATACTTTTCATTATTTTTGTTTTTAATATTCTTAACATATTTCCTTATTTTAAACACACAAAATAATTAAAAATTTCATTTTAAAAGATAAACCAGAAATAAAAAATGAATAAAACATCTGCAGAGATTGAAATTTTCAAAGAACATTAAAAGGTTAGTACTTTTTAATTTTTTAAATAAATTTTTGAGCTATCAAAAACTTTTTTAACCAAGGGGAGCTCTGCCCCCGTTGATCCCCCTTAAATGTAATTACAAATAGTATAAAAAATTATTAAAAATGTGATATTTTTTATATACATATGAAAAATAAAATAAATACACATTAACTGCACCTAAAAAAAAAATGCGTAAATCCGCAACCGTTCAAAAAAAAAAAAAAGAAAAAAGAAAAAAAAACATCAAAACCTTCCTTTATTCCACACGAAAGAGTTTACAATTAAAATAACATGAAATATCACTTGAAATTAAAAAACATAAGAACTTACTTTAGCCGTTGGATGCACTTCCATCGGGTCGATCTTTACGTTCGACCAGATGCATATCATTCTTACACACCGAACATTCATATTTATTACTAATAAGCCCCTCATTCACATACACAAAAACCAAACAGAAGTGCATCAAACAATATCCTCCGTTAACCCCAGAACCAATAAAAATTAGGCGCATTTAAGCACAGAACCAATAGAAATTAGACGCATTAAAAAGTAACGACAGAGTTACATAAGAAGAGCAGGCTCTGAAATCAACATAGGCTAAAAAATAACAGGGCGAGGAGAAGAGAAAGCAGTTTGGGTTACCATACTTGGCGCTTTATCGCCACTTGGCAGGGGGAACCCAATTCTTAAGTCAACCCAAACATAAGAATTGTATACAAAATTTTAAAAAATTAATCCATTGTTGACTGTCTACAATTTTTCTAAGAAGCGCATTGATAAATTGTTCGTAATCATAATCAACCAATCATAACGATTTAAAATTTCGATCTTTTGTTTTAACGTTAAATCATTTCGCTTTCTGGCTTCCATATAGACAAGCAGCACGTAAGAGAGCAGGGCATAAAATGGGAATACGCTCTTTCTCTGTTCCGATAAGAATGTGTTACCTTCTGCTTATCTGGCACCCATTGACCACCGGCAGGGAGTGCGTATTTCTGAAATATTGCAGGAACGTGTAATTTCTCTCTCCTTTGATTCTCCACATCCCTGAGTAGAAGAGGGAGAATTCTCTGAAATTCAACTACAGCGAAGGGAAAGAAAAGAATGGGTTTCCTTCGGAATACATTCTTAATATTCCTTTGCCAGTTAAAATGAGGTTCGAAAACTGATAACATTAACCGATGTAACGATACCATAAAGCGATCATTTTATCATACGAATGAATATAGAAAATCGGTATCCAGTGATTTCGATAACAATAAGCGATTGATAACATTAAGCGGAGTTCACTGTATTTCCGTAGATAAGAAAGCCACAAATGCCACACTCCTTTCCCTTTCTTTTATTTCATGTGGCGTTCGCATAACCGCCGACTCCAGTGTGGTAATCAGGAGATGGGAATTTGGTAACACTTCTTCGACAGAATAGTAACACTATACCCACAAATGTTGTTTGAAATTGCAGCTTGAAGTAGTTGTCTGTGTATTTTTATGCTGTTCTCAGATAAGGCTTGTTATAGAACTACACATTATAATTTAATCATTAAAAGATTGTGTAGCGAACAAATGCAGGAATAGATCTACCTATATTCTTAACAGTAATAGAGGGGCCATCTACGCATTGAGAATATTTTAATAATATCTCCAGTGTGTATTTTATGGGCAACATTAGGTATTAGAATTTCATTCTTTTTATAAGACGAAACTGAGTATGTTGCCAAAAGGTAACAGAGGAGATTAAAAGGTTAAACAAATTGTTAAAATAATCAGAAACGAGCAAAATAATTGAAGATCACGAAACAGTCGTCAGTTCGTATCTTCATCTCGCGTAATAAGGCCTTTATCAATGTTTGAAACTAATAGACTCAAATATTATGACAAATAGCTTCAATGACAATGTTTGATATTTTATAGCAATTTAATTTTCAGAATAAAACGTTCTATTTTTCAGATTAATCATAAATACTTCGTTAAACCAAATTACATATCCTAGCTCTTACGCATAACATTCCATATTATTTATATTGTCGCTTATAAAGTGCGTTTTCAAAATATTCGTGGCCGAGTGGTCATGGCATCCGGAAGGTTTTCGGATCAACACCCGGCAGGCACGCTGAAGTTCTTTTAATTAAATTTAATTTCCCTTATATCTAGAAAGGACTGGAATATTCTTTAAATTACTGGAATGGTTTTCCAGAATATTCTACGTTGGTATGAAAGAGCGTAACAAGGCTACGTTGGTATAAAAGAGGTAAACAAGGCTTAAAAAAAAGGCGTTAATGTAGTCGGAAATGTTAAAATGTTTTCTGCTACAATTAATAAAATCGAAAACTATATTGTCACAGATGAGCTATTGTATTTTAAAATGTATATGCAGATTATATATATATATATATATATATATATATATATATATATATATATATATATATATATATATATATATATATATATATGTGTGTGTGTGTGTGTGTGTGTATGTAAACATATATACATACACTCAAGAGCCAAAACATTATGACTACCCCTACATTTTGCAATGATCTCGCCTGGATGAAGTGAAAGGCACGTGATCAGGTGGAAGTGGTATTTAACTGCAGCTGGAGAGTCTGAACAATCATTCTTTCACTTACTTCTGTGTGTGATGGGAAAGACTGCGGATATAAGCGATTTTGATAGAGGGCAGATTGTAATGTCTCGAAGGCTCGGAACAAGTATTTCCGAAAGTGCACGATTCGTGGGTTGTTCGCGATCTACAGTTGTTAGTACTTATGCAAAGTGGATGAATGACGGTGAAACCAGCAGTAGACGACATGGTGTTGGACGTCCACACGCTATCATAGAAAAAGATTGTAATATATTTTGTATGTAGTTAGGCAACAACCCATGTTTGGATATAAAAGATCACGAATTGCGGCAACGGCGACACACGCCAGATGTAAACGGCTAGCCAGTATGTTTGGAAGACCAGATATTCTCATTATTAAAAATAAATCCATTTAATCAAGTAAATCATGAGAGTAATTATTTCTCAAGTTACAAAAAAGATCTCACACGGTGAAGCAAAACCGGAGCCAGACAGTGGCTCAGCTGACAACCCATTACAGTGCAGGGCCAAATAGAATAGCATCAGAGCACACTGTTGGATATGGGGCTACGCTCCAAACGTCACACTCATGTGCTTACGCTGGGCCCGTGAACATCGCGACTGGTCCATGGATCAGTGGGAGAGAGTTGCCTGGTCAGATGAATCACGGTTTGTCATTCATCCCGCCGATGGTCGTGTCAGCATACGCCGTCTTCCAGGTGAACAGTTGCTCCCGCAATGTACAGTAGGTTAAACACAGTCCGGTGGTGGCAGTATTATGATTCGGGGGACATTCTCTTGGGCGTCTCTGAGACCCGTAGAACTGCGCATTATTTTTGGGGCTTACTCTGGAGGTCAGCTTGATAATTTGCACACAATGTCCGCAAGCTGACTTCAAAATGACGTCACGACGAAGGTTCGAAATGAACCGCAACGTCCAGAGTTAGGGCCTTCATCTCAATTGTGTACCGGGTCTTAATTTCATAACTTGTTTTTTCTTTAACTATTACAAAACGAAAAGAAATTTTTTTCTAGTCTTTAAATTAATTTTGTAAGTGCAACTTGTTTTAATTGTATTTGATTTTTAACTTCTCAACTGTTCTTCCATCATGTTTAAATTATTTATACTTTTATTGTATTCTGTAGGCCCCATATCTTAACGATTATTATTACTAAATAACTGTAACTGCATTTTTAAGAAAGGACACTCAGTAAAAAGTTAGCATCTTTACAACAGGGGATTCGGTCTTTCGCCTAGGTACCCCTTAAAAATCAGCAGAATGTTGAATATAACCCAACGTGCCGAAATGCAATTCTATTGACGGCAGTTCAGGTGCAAATGACCACTGAGAGTAGCACCCCGGTTTCAGATCTACCATTGTAAAGTATTTGTAGCTTGTGGCAACTATAAAGTAAATACACTTTATTGGTGGCAACATCGCATCACGAGAGGAGAGTCTGTGTCCAGCAATCCTCCAACTCCGACGCATGCGCATTTGATGTCTACCCCCCAAAAGAGAAAGAAACAGTCAATCTTCCCGTCTCAGTACAGGTGTCAATATTTGGCGCAGTATCGAAAATTTGGCAAATCAATTTTGAAATATTTTTTATGTATACTTTAATGCTTTACTCTTTATATTAATTTCGGAATTAAGACATCCAATGCATGACTTCTTACAACACTTATATATTCATATTTTATTCTTAAATAGAAGACAAAAAACTACATTTTTAATATCAGTTATACAGTAGTTATCATTTTTGGATGGATTTATTCTGTTGTTTACAATCCTCAAAGTGACAAATTAAGAAGATTAGTAATTTAGAATATGTTGCTAATAAAAATTATCTTGACATGCATTTAACATTATAAAAGATTTCATTCCTTTTGTCGTCAGTCAGTTATTTAAGTGTACAAGTGATACAAAAATATTAATTTAATGAGACCCTAGCTGTCAAATTATGTACAAATAACTATATATTCATATCTTAACTATTTAAAAATTAATCTAGAATTTCTCAACTTTATTCAGCAATTTTTAAATTTTATTACAGAGTTCAAACTATGTTTTACACTATGTATATACAACCAGAATAAATAGACTAATTACTTTATAGCAAAATTTACTTTTACTGCTCAGTAGAATTAAACATAGTGTTAAAATATTTTTTTCCCAAAGAATGTTTATTCTTTAAAACTTTGATAAATTTTTCCATATCCATTATTTTACCCTTTTAGAGTTATTAAACTTTTAGTAAATAACAAAAAATCATTAACTTTAATGAGGTTAAGTTAATGGATAAATAAATATAACCTCATAAAAGTTAATGAATTTTTTAGTGGAAAATGCTCTATTTGTAACAGCTATTTGTAAATTTATGGATATCTATATCCACTGTTCTATAGTCTATGTGGTAAACAGACATGATATCATTTATGTAATATTTTTACTAGTCTAATTAGCTGTGTGAGTAGGCCTTTCAAAAATTATGCACTTCCACTTTAAATTGTCATATGTTGATAAACTGCCCCCTATGCCAGGAATTTCCTAACAACATTTCTAGGATATGTGTAATTGACAAATTATGTTACAAAAAACATCCAATTTTTAGTTAATTTGATGCATATTTTATTTATCAAAGTATAATTTTATCTTTATATGATAATATAACAAATTATAGCAAAACATTATTAAACAATGTTATACAAAAATTTATGACCCATGGATTTTTACTGACATAAATTAATGGTATTAAATAATTATCTCTTTAATAAGAATATGTTATGAAGAAAATGTTTGTTTGTATATTTGCTGGTGCTAATTAAAACATTGTTATAGATATAAATTTCGTGAATTTACAACATCATTTATAAAATTTATCTTAATTTTGTGTGAAAATGCATTTATTTACAGAGATATAACTTATTTAAAGAATCAAACCAACATAGTTATTTAAAAAAATAAAATTTTGATTAACTCTTTCATATTGAAACATTTAAAAAAAGATGAAACTTAAAATCTCTGTACAGATAACAAATCTGAGCAAACTTGACTAATTGAATTTTTATTCAAAATGTTTATTTTTTTTACATTACAACTTTTTATTATCTATTAGTTTATGTATTTTTTATCTCACTTATAAATGAAACCTAAATCATTCAGATGAATAAAATAAATAAAATTATACACACACACATATTTGAACATTTGTGTGTTTATATATATATATATATATATATATATATATATATATATATATATATATATATATATATATTTAACCAGCAAATTTTATTTAATACAAAAATACAAATTTCATGTTGCAATATAAAATTTAAACATAATGAAAACAGAATTTTCTCAATATTATTAATGTTTATAATCAGTCATAGAATGTAAATACAGCACTTCTTTATTTAAATGTGTGAAACTTTCACCAATATTTTCTTTTCATTATCTAAGGGTTTTAATAATGCTAAATTGGGATTCGATTTTTTCCTTCTTCTGGAGTTTGTTTGGAGTTTTAATTTTTTTACTAGGTAGTTCATTTTTAAAATGTTCATGAATCTTAAAATTTACATGTTTAATTTTGTTGCTTAATTTTAGCACATTATGTATAGTATTTTCTTTTTTTTTTAGTTCTTTATTAATTTTAGGGTTTATTTCACAGCCTTTCAGAACATTTTCAAGAATGTTAATTTCTGGTTTTTAGATACTATTCAAACTATACATTTGCAAAATATTAGAAATTTCTTTTTCACCACCGCTGTTTTCAATATATGTATTTTTTTCTTTTGGTATTTCTCATATACCTGTATACTTGCATGAATATGTTTACATATGTTGTTTTAAATTATTCGCACATGTATACTGAAACAGATGAAAGCACCCTTTGCAAATTGTGCACTTCAATTTATATTGTATGATACAAGTTGGATGTTCAACAATGTAATGATGCTTATGATCTAATTTTTTTAGTTGATTTCATTTCACACTCATAATTATTTACTTTGGTTATCATATTGAGTGTAACTGTATGACTTTTAACATAGATCTAACTTATTTTAGTTATTCTATATGTATCAACATTTTTCATAAGTTTAATTAATATTTGAACCTTCCCCTTATTTTACTAGAGCGAGAATAGTTTTATCTAATCTTTGTAATTTTTTTCTTTCTAGATAAAAATGCTTAAAAGTAAATGCATGTTAGTATTATTAGAAGCAAATTTAAAATATTCCCCAAACTCTTTGGTATCAACTGAACTGAATATTTTTGTTTACAGTATGTAAATAGATAAAATAGATGTTATTAATAATCAATAAAGCTTATCTTCATGAATGACATACATTCTTTGTCATTTTTCATATTTTTGAAAATTATGCATGTATTTTAACTTTCAAAAACATGCCCCATTCCTGCCTCAATAAGGGTGCGATAGGACATATTTATTACCAATGTAATTGTTATTTTAAAACTACACTTCTATAATTACTCTCACCTTAATTTTTTTTTAAAATGGTAAAATATTTTAGATTGTCATCCTGAAACTTACAATGTTGTATTAGTAGAAAATAATTTGTAAAACATACTTTTGTTAACTGTCCCAGTCATGTCTATTTTACCCCAATATGATATAAATTATTATCAAAATCGGTAAATTCAAAATTTTCAACTTCAATTTGGGTATGATGATCATCTATACGCTCCCTTAAATGCTTATGAATCCAAATTTTGTGTCACTCGATGGACTTTCTAATCTCCGATTCAAAATCATGTTCTCATAATTTTATGTTTTGTTAAAGAATCTTTCTTAATAAAAGGTTTTTTACAAATATTGCATCCATATGATGATTCATTTTTCATGAAATAAAATATAAACTTAGCGAATAAGTCAACCACAAAAAAAGCACGTGGTGGCGAATTACTATGTAAATACAGCAGTTAAGTGATCTTTTATAATAAAAAGTTTTTCATAAATGTTGCATCCATAAGATGGGCTTATTTTTCATGAAATAAAATATAAACAGCGAATAAGTCAACCACAAAAATGCACGTGGTGGCGTGCTACAAAAATGCGTGTTATTCCCTGGGCGACAGCACACTATATAAATTCAGCACTACAGTTGGCGAAATCTCTAGAAAGTATGAACGGAGGGAAGCTGGTTTTGAAGTATAACCCTTCAAAACCAGCTTCTTTCCGTTCACAGTGCGCATGCGTTGGAGTTTGGAGGGTTGCTGGACACAGACGCTTTTATCACGAGGGAATCTTCGAATCAGTGACAAACGTGCAAATCCTTTTGGTATAAGAGGTAAGTTTCAAAAGCTATTTTATAGAAATTTAATGATTAAGTAAATGGTTTATTGACTGATATTTGTATACAAACGTTTCTAAATCTTACAACTGAACTATTTTTATTTTACTTAACTGATTATTTGTAGTCTGATTTTTATTTTACCGCTGTGGTGTTACGTTTTCGGTACTTGAATTCGTTCGTTTGATTTTAATCTAATCTGAGTAAAGTAAGCGGATAATTACATCACTAAATTATATCGTTATTTCTGTGCTATCCGTATTATTTTTTTTTTATAAATTCTTTCTTATTTTGAGTTTGCTTCGTGAAGTTCAAATAAAACTTAAGTGTATCTGTTTGCTCCTTCTTTCTATTTTCTTTGGTAAAAACTCAAGGATGATAAAGTTAAATAATTGATAATACTGATATTTCCGATTTTATTGTGATTTATTAATCATTGTTTAGAAAGCTCACGGAAAATGCACGTTAGTTGCATTTTCCGTTCATTTTAAGAATTTTTAATTTGCGCCGCCATTCTACGGATGGGATGTAAAGCCACATGCGTCTGTTATTTTGTGCCATTAAACACTCGACGGTGTTTAGCGCTGAATAATTTATAATACTGCAGGCTTACAATTCCGTCACTTTTTTTACAATTTATCACTTTTAGTCACTTTATGTAAACAGTCACTTTTTTCATGGTGTAACACACCAAAGTCTGTTGTTGAAAAAAGAAAATCTGAATTTAATAAAAGACCAAAAATGGGATGCTCTAATCACATTTTTCTTATTAAAATGTAATTAGTCAAACGGTTACCAGAATTTAGTGATTTTAAAGAGTGGTAAAGAAGTTCCTGAAATGTACATTTAATACATTAAAGTAATTTTTGTCAAAGCACACATTTTTCTTTTTCTTCACAATTTTTGTTTCGATACTCTATATGTACATATTTCAAAACATCATCAATATATACAGATAATTCTGATTATAAAATTAATGTATTGTATTATTCAAGTCTAATTTATAGATTTTCTTGAATGAAAAGCAATGTTGAGTTGTGTTAAACAAAATTTTTAACCTTTTTTGTATTTGACGCTAAAATCATGTCTTGCATGAATTATTTGATTTAGAGTTAAAATAAATAGAGAAATCTTAATAATAGCATCTGTAATCAAGGGGAGAGAAAATCGCTGTTTTTTTTAATGTTTAGTCACTTATTCTGTATTATTTGTTACTTTTCTCACCTTTTTTAAAGTACCTCAGCAGTTGCAAGCCAGATACTGTTATTTCTCAACCTTATTCTTACATCTTCAATCACATACATCCTACCATCCTTCCAGAATGTTGTAGTTTGAAAATAGTGGTGCACCAAAAGCCAGCGTGGACTGTATAGTTTTGATTTATGCTTTCTCTAACTCCTCTTTTTCAGATAAACTCACTGACAGAAAAAATAAGGGTCTCAACCCTGCTATATATATGTGTAATTAACTAATTTGCCCTGCTCTATAAACTGTTTTTGGTGAATGTATGATATTGTTGATAAACTGACCTCTATTTTAACCTCGCTTCATATTGTTTATGCATCAAGAATTAAGATAAATTGTTTAATTTGTGATATGCCTTTTAAAAAGAACCTTTTATTAAAAAAAAGCCTTTCTTATTGAGTATTTCGAATACTCTTGGAATCGTAATTATGATTTCAAGACTGTTAATTTGGATATTAAGTCAAATATTTACAAACTGTACGTAGCAGTTATTTTATAAATTGTACAAAAATTCATTGAAACTATGTTTAAACTAGAGATGGTACTAGACCGTATGTCACTGCACAAGTCTGCGTTTTAAGAAAATTGAGAAATTTTAAATTTTTTAATAATTTTGTTTTTGTTATTACTGTTTATTGCTGTCGCTTTCACTGTTTTCTTTGAATATTTATACATCCTTATTAACTGTTATGTATAGCCATTAATTTTAATTAATATATTTTGTCGTCACCTAATAATAGGCAGATGTATGGCTAAGGTTGTATTGTTTATTTTAAATTTGTTCAGTTTATCTGGAACACAGAAAGTTCAAAATGCTGGAACTGACATTCCTTAGTGATTGCTTTACTTCTGGAGATTTGTTCACTATTGATTGTAACAAATGATAACGAAGTTTAACTGTTTTGTCATTTTTATATATATATATATATACAGACATACCAAGTACTCCACATTAGGAGTTGCTCTGGATAAATAGGAAATTTAATAACTCCGGGAACCCTGCACATTGCTTTAAAAAAAAAAAAAAAAAAAAAAAAAAAAAAAAAAAAAAAAACAATTTGAAAGAACTAAAAGGTAACAATTCAGAAATCTAATGCCAGATCTTGCAAAAAATTATCCCTGAATATGTTATACTTTCCACACAATAATGCTGCTTGTGAAGGAGTTTTCAGTACTGTGCCAAGTTTCATTTAGTTCAAATTTGAGTAGATCTCGTGTAAAATAAAGGTAAATATTTTAATTAGGATCAATGTACCATGAGAAAGCACAGAGAACTGAAATGTGTATAATTTTTCCAAGCCCATTTTGAAAAAGGAGAGAAAAAAAAATTAGACTTCGTTAACAGAAACCTCGATTCATCGAGGTTTTACTATATGAACGAAATTGCTTTTGTAATGAATTGAACATTTGTATTACATAAATAGGTCATTGAAAGTTTAAAATGTATGCATTTCAGATTATTTGAAATATTGATTTTTAAAAGTGTTTCGAACTGTAGGTTTTTTTTTTTTCAATCAGGATTCTGAAATAAGAAACATGCCAGAATTCTTGTTATTTGTTTACTGTATACATTTTCTAAACAATTTAATATAACACATTCAGAATTTTCTAACTGGGATTGATGCAACACATATTTATTTATTGTAGGCTCTTTAATATCTGTTGGGAAACTAAAATTTAAAATTCTTCACATCTTTATGATGTTGTTCCAAATCAGTGACATTATAGGATGCAGTTCATCCAAAATGTTTAATTTGATCATGGATATATTTCGCTGTGACTGTTAACAGAATGCTCTATGCGTATTTAACAGCTGTTTGAAGCAGGGGATTATTTAACACTGCAGCTGAATGCTCTTATGCTGTAGGTTAAGCTTTTGCTTGATAGCCAGAGCTTTCAGCCACCTTTTGTATGATTGCCATTGCCATGTGGTCTTTATTTTATACTGCCTAATGCTGCAGTAGGTGTATATTTTATTTAAATTATTCTTGTTTTTGTAAAGTCAGATTTTTTAAAATACTTTTACATTCTCCAAAGAATGTTTAGAATTGACAGATTAATCAATATCTATGTTCATTTTTCCCTATGTTAATTATTGTTTACAGAAAACCTGTATTATCTTTAAATTTGTTACCTAATACTTAGCATTCTTGGTATTTCTATCATGTGTTTATCTGTCTTGAACACTAGCCATGCTTTGGATTTTTTCTTAAATGAACCGCAATGAAACAAGACTACTATAGTAGCTGATTGCATACTTGGTGAGTTATTAAAGTTGGAATGGGGTCTGTCAATATACCTTTACTTTTTAAAGATGGAACTGGCACTTTAAATTTATCCAATCGTTTACCTACTCTTTCTGAATGTGTCAAGTGCACTGAAGTTTTTCAACAGAATGGTTTATGCAGTACCCCTTTGTATTTCCCTCTGAAAAATCTTTGTTGTATTGGAAATCTCTGAGAGTCTGACTCCATGCTCCCAACATGTCTGTGCAGCTATGCAGACATGCCAACTACTCCGGAGAAGTGAGAAAAATGGGTAACTCCAGAAACTCTTCAGATTGCTCCAGAAAATAACAAAACTTTTAAACAGCTGTAAAATTATGATTCAGCAATCAAGTACAAAGTTGTGCAAAAAAAAACTGTTGAATATTATTCTTCACCACACAGTAATGCTCCATATTAAAGAGTTTTCAGTACTGTGCAGAAAAACCAAACTGTATTTAGGTCCAATTTGAGTAGACCTCTAGAATTCCTGATGATAGAAAAATGTAAATATTTGAATCAATGTCAATGTTGCTACAAGAAACACTGTTCTGAAAAACAAGTTGTTAAAGCTAAAAAAGCTACTCATTTTTAAATACATAAATTTTAATTTACCTCTTATGATTTACTACTGTTTAAATATTTTAAATTTAACTTTAATTTAGAATCTAATAAGATATGTACTTAAGTCTGAATTTAGCATGTTAACATTTTAAATCATGCTGTTGCTCCTGACTTGAATGTAGGCATAGCTGGCTATGGCACTTTCATAAGAGGATTTTGTAAATTTATCACTCTTTTGCATAATGTACAAAAATAGGAAAAATTCTCAATCTCAACTACATTCTCAGTATCTAAAGAAATAGCACATGAACAGCTATTCAAAGTTGAAATGCCCTTGCCTTTGCAAAGAGGCAAAGTAAACCAAATGTAAATTAAAATTTAATACTTCTGTATTTAAATTTTAAGTAGAATCTCAGAATTAATGATTGGATTATAATTAAATTATATTTAAAGTGCAACTTCTGGTTTTAGAGTTGCTATTTCTCGCTTGTTAATTGATATAAAATTTACTGTAACTTTTGTTGATCGTAAAAAAAAATTGCTTTGGAGACCTAGTTTATTGGTGTTAAAATTTGTAATTCCTCTCCAATTATATTTTTAAAAATTTCAAATATATTTTTGGATAAAAGTTATTAATGTTTAGTTATTAAATTGATAAATGATGTAATATATTGCATTACTGTTTGAAATTAATCTAACATACCTGAACTTGACTTACTAAAAGTAACAATACAACTGAGTCAGTAATTTGTAAATATGACTTATCGAGAAGAATTTAAATCTTTCAGGTAGTAATTCATAATATTTCTAATTTCTTGTCTGTTGGACTAAAATAAGTGTTTTCCATTTTATTTAAGTGTCATCCTTAATATTTTTATTGTTAAATGTAAGATGGTAATGACAAATAATTTTGCAAAATGTGTACTTATTTTTATGGATGGATTGGATAATTCTCAAAATGTATTGCCGTTATTTCTTTAGGTTATACTTCTTCAAAATATGAAAAAAATTAATATATTTTGTTATAAACATGGGAATATAATATGCCAAAAGTAATATAAAATAGCTAGAATTACTATAAAGTCATTCAGGTTACCTAGCAATTTAAGTTTTGAACCAAATATAACTTTCATTTGAGAATTTTATTTATCCAGTTTAAAGGTTAGGGCAAAGTATTTTATGAAATTTATAGTTGTAAAAATATCGGAAAAATAAAAATAAAATGTTTTAGACTAATCCATCAAAAAATTTAATAATCTTAAGAAAAATGTCCTTTGATTTTCGACTATATTTTAACTCATTTAATCCGAATTTAGTTTCCAGACTGAACTGTAGGAAGAATTTACATTACTAGAACATCGTAACATCATCTACTACAAGTAAGACTATTTCATTACTTTGATTAACGAAAGTAAAATGGCTAACAACTTAAGTTTGCTTTTAGATAGAGACATATCCATTTACTGCCCGAAATGTTCTACCGAACAGTATTTTATAAAATGAACAGATTACTTCTTTAATTTCGCGAACCTTCCTCCAAATGATAAATACAAATCGGTTACTCCACACCTACGCCATTATATTTCATCCGCATATTGTATATTTCGTTTAATAAAAAGCGATGTGCATTTGACGCATGGAATTAGCAGTGTGTTCTTTTGCATAAAGATTAATTAAGGGGAGAACAAATTTACCTACCAAATTTTGTTTAAAAACTAAAAATATTCCTGCATTTTTCTGGAAAATTTTCCTAATCCTTCAATAAAATTATTCTGTAACACATTCCATAATTTCATATAAGTAAATTTTTTTGAAGCTCAAATTGAAGTTAAGATTATGAATTTTTAATATTAGGGGTAAAATTAAACTTGAGGTTGTTTTAAAATTTTTAGTGTTTGTACAAAGTAAAGAATATATTATAATAAGGATAAATTTCTGTTCTAAAATTTCCGCAATTTTTTCCACAAATGGCAAGAAACAATAATACAGCTCGTCCCGTCAGTGATCAACTTTTATTTTTAGGACATCATACAATGCTATTTCTTAAATAGAAACAATTTCTTACAAAAGATTAATTAAATACTGTAAAATGGAGTTTTATCATAGATAAAAGGCTATGGTCATGATTCCAGTCTATGTACCTGCCCATTAAGTCAATTGACTTGCGCTGTTTGAAAAATCATAAAGTGTACTATCGATCCAAATGGGAAATTTTGTAGTGTTTGCATGATTCTTTTAATTACTATTAAAGGGAAAACTCAATATAAGAATACATAAAAATTCTACAAGTTATTTTTAGTGGTATCTAAAATGATACGCCAAGCATTACAGGTTTAACGAAGTTACAGCATAGCTAATACATAGAATATTCTGATTGGTAGGAGGCAATTTTTATGAATTACTTATATCTCTAAAATGGTTTTTATCGATGAAAATGAATAGCCGTTTTTTTCCACATTAATATGTGATAACTTAGATTGCTTTAGAATGTGTACGTTTTGGATCTTTAGAGATTAAAAAGGGTCTGAAACTTGTTATTTTATCTGCCAGCAGATAAATTACAGACTGAATAATTCGATTTAAAGTTTAGCCCGTGTTAATAAAGGGAAGTTGCGAGGGTTGAATTAGAGTTCGAAATGTGCAGACATCATTAATTTGATCAGCAAACTAATAGTTTTGATGTAGTGAAATCATTGCTTCTTGTTCTACTAGAGAAAGAAAAACGTTCAATATTTAAAGATGATTTTATATTTACTCTTTTAAGAATTGTTGCGCCAAATTGTTAAGCATCTTGCGTAAATATCGAACTTGGTGACCACACTTTCCCGGGCTACGTACGTGTTGCACGAAAGCTAAAAAACTACTTTTCAGATAAATGTTTTTTATAACTTTGTAAAACGTATCACAATTCTTTAAATATTCTATAACATTGCCACTTTTTGTTTTTGGAATAAAAATCGATTTTTTCAAATTAACTATAGAATATTCTGTCACAAATAATAGTTTAAATTCCATACAAGTGAAATTATGAAGCACTTTCTTTCTCACATAGGAAATAATTAATATAATCAATACCTGATTTCTTTAAAAGAATTATAAATTTTAATTGCAAAAGGTGCGATGGTATATGAAATTATAAGCATTTACCATTTTATTTAAGTCACGTCCTTAATATTTTTATTTTTAAAATTACGTTTGTTATTTTGAAACAATTTCGCATAAATCTAGCCATGGTGTAGCACAAAAATGTCTTTAGATTATATTTCTTGAAATTATGAAAAAAAAAAAAAAAAGAGTTACATTTTTAGAATTTTTTATGCTTTTAACATAAACAATACTGAATATGCCAAATGTAAAATGAAATAAAACCTGGAATTAATGTAAATTCATTCAGGTTTCCTAACAATTAATATAAATTTTGAACCAAATATAACTTTCATTTGAGGACTTTACTTACGAAAGCACAAAGATTGGGAAGAAGTAATTTGTAAAATTTCACAGTTAAAAAAAATAAATTGAAAATGTTTTAGACAAGTCTTTTTTAATAATTTAATAAACGCAGATAGAAATGCTCTTCATTTTTCTAGTACATTTTGACAAGTTTATTCCCCAATTAATTTAAAAACGAAACTGTGGGGAAAATGTACCCAAACTCTAGTAAACTTTCAAGTTTGCTTTTATGGGTGAACTTTATAGTAATCTGTTTTAATTGTACCTAAGTAAAAATATAAAGAACATTTCGTCTATTTAAAACATATATATTCATTTTTTTTTTTAAATATATTTTCCATTTAACTAACGTTCACTTCGTATGAATCTGTAATCAATTTATTTTACGTTGTTTGAAAGGCAACAGCTAACATTTATTACTATGTATATATTTTCAAGTAAGAATATTAAAAAGAATTCTGTGGGAATTATCATTACTTTTAATCTGATACAAATAAATTATTTAAATAAATCTAATAAAATTTTATTACGTAGATCTTGAGAGAAGAATGTTGCACTTAGAATGCAAATATTCGTTTCTGATGGGTTGCTGGTATCTAACCAGTTTACTGATAAGCTCCGATTTTTTGTGCTTCTGTTTGAATGCTTTTTTCACTCCCACTTGACATGCTTCATTATTTAATTTAAATTCCTTACTCCCCCCCCCCCTATGGCTTCGAATCCATAGCGTGCTACTTTTCGGTCTGATGTTCCACAGGTGCCTAGAACCTGGGATAAAAAAAATCCGCAAGTCGAACGGGATTGGACGTTAAGATTACGTCATACTCTGACGTATATGGTAATCGAGTACCGCATTTGGCAGTAGTAATAGTTCGCTGTTGGCGCACACCAAATGGAATTCCACTTTGATATACGCCATAGACTAAATAACACAGGAATGACTAATGTATCTAGTCTGGATATATGCATGTGGATATACCATTACTATTATATATGTTTTTATCCAATTTTTAAATGTTTGTTACGATAAATATCCTATTTTATACATTATAACAGTCCAATAAAGGATATTAATTTATAAAGAACTAACAAAAATATAATTTGCAGTATTGAAATTTTAAATATATTGCTATACCAGTAATTTTAATATATCATATAATAATATGAATGTTAACCAATTTTAAATAAAATTTTTGGGTTTAAAAAGTTTTTTAACACTGAGTATTGCTTATGATAATGCACTATTCATACAAATTGGGAAATTAGAGTCTAAATAAAAGTGAAAAAGATTAAATCACATTGAATTTAATTAAAATGAAATAAATTTAGCAATACTTTTTGTCACAATTTCTACTTTTCTTTTATAAAAAATTAATGAAGAACATGAAAAAAGACTTTAAAAATCAATTATTATGCACTAATTAACTATGCACTTATTTCTTCAAAATAAATAGGTTTAGTACTTTAAAGGGATGTGAAATTCAAATAAATTTTATCAACATTTTAAAACTTTTTTGTTGAAATGGATGTAAAACAAAATGAATTCAATCTGAAAAAAATATGCATTTCATGTAACTACTACTACTATTATTAGATTATATATATTCTATAATATATATATATATATTATGATATAATAATAATCATATAGATATTATATATTAGAAGAATATTTAAAACATGTAAAAAAGAATTTAAACCAAAAGAGTAAAAAGTTATTGGCAAAAAATACATCTTCTGTGAAGGAGCACATATTTCTCTAATTTATTTTGCAAAAAAAAAAAAAAAAAAAAAAAAAAAAATATCTTTACTTAAATTTTTATTTTCCAAATGCAATCAATTAGCACCTAAGCTATTAGTTCACAGGCTCTCCAATCTTTACATAAGTAATTTGAAACAATTTTTTTGAGAATGATCTGTGTGATATATTTCAGAACTATCTGTGCAACTTACTACCATTTTCTTTTTAAATGCTGTCAATTTTTTTTTATTTTTGTTTATTTTAGCAATAATTATGAGACAATTTTAGTAACAATAACAATGAATATAACTTCAATATAGAAATTAAATTTAGTATTGCAAGTTGGTATGGAATATACCAGCATACGGTGTTAATTGCAATGGATAACATCAACCAACAAAATAATCTTTTGAAGCTTACTGTGTAAATGATGTCAATCTTTGGATTTGATGCAGATCTGTAACATAGTAATACAAAGGGTTTAAAAGACTTTAATTTTTGTTCTATTTTTTATATATTGTTTAATTTAGGTAATAAATTTAAGAATTGGATTTTGTTTATTGTCATTAGTTTTAAAGAATTTCTTTTATCTGAAACAATAAGAGTTGAAAAATCATAAATTATCACACATTTGGACTCTTAAGTTAGTAATATATTGCATGTTCAGTCTCTATTTTTATAACATGTTATGTGATATTAGAAAAAATTTCAAGCAATTTCATCAGCATCTTAAAGATTTAGGATTTTGAATTAACAAAGCTTAAATAAACCTGTTGAAAGATTTCATTTTGTTATAACTGACTTGAAAATCTGAAATAAATATAAAAGTTAGATATGGATAATTTCCTAAGAGCAAACAAAAGTAAAAATTCAGAAAAAAATTAGTTTTTTAAAATTTTATTTTTATTTTAAACTTGGGATCAGTAAAGAAAGGGCAAATGGGTAAGACTGGATACATTATCCCCTTTCAGCTAAAGCTTTGCAGGATTCCCTATTAGGTATATTTTCCACTTGATTTATTTTCAATCAATAATTATTAATTGCATTTCTGAAGTGACCATATGCATATGAATTATCAGAATTTACTTTAGTTCCCTGTTTAGTAATATTTTTGCCTGCTACTAGGTATTGGGGATCAACAGACACCGCAGCGCTCCTTTTTTTTCCTCTTTTTCCTTTTTTTTAGAAATCTCTCCTTTTTTCCTTATTTTACTGCATTCCTCCTTTTTTTCGCATATTCCCTCCTTTTTTCTTTGGGCCATTCACTCCTTTTAATTGTTTTTTCTTTCTCAACGTTTACGGAGTTATGTAACAGCGGAACGGATTGCACACATTTGTTTTGGTAACATCTTTGTTTTTCTATTTTTTTTTCTTTCTGTGAGATTCCCCCCCCCCAAAAAAAAAAAAAAAAGTTTTAGGCTATTTATTGGCGGTACAGATGTTTGGAAGTTAGCGAATAACGATCAAAATGTCAAAACTAAAAGGGGGACCCGAATTTTTGGATTGTAGTGTCAAGAAATCTGTTTACCCCGTTTCTGAACCCAAGAGGGGGAAAAGAAACGTTACTTCGAGCCTGTGCGCTAAAAAATGGACTGTCGCATCGAATATTGAATTCAAGGATAATTCTGATCCGAATTTTTTTTTTTTTTGTTTTTTTTTAACTTATATATTTAAATTTTGACGATAATCAGAAATATTTCGTCCCTTTTCTCATTTGTTTTTTCTCTTTGTCACGTCCACAATTTGTTTTTTTTTTTTTCTTTGACACAGAGCAGGAGAGAAGCGTTATCAGTTGATTCTCGCAACACGTTCCTTAAGGTCAAAAAGCCGTGTGACGCGGTACAAATGCAACATAGAACGTGTGTGGTTCTAGATGTAATAGGACAGCTAAGCCGTAACTGTATATTTTTGGTGAAAAACAACTGTTTTCTGGATTTCGGTTCCGGAAAATGTGCATTTTTTTAATGGGCCATTATAGTTAATACTGCTATTATAATATGGGGATTCTGAAACGGTAGAACGCACGTACATGTAGACCGATCGTAATACTGTTTTATATATCGATATTTTTTTAATATCGCAGTTACAGTATTAAGATTTCAATCCCTCTTATAGTTATTTCTAACGATTCTTCATCTTATTGACTGAATTTTTGTGCTATGATCAGTATCTGTGAGAAAATAACACTGTTACAAATAACTTACGGAAGTTAATTATTGTTGAAAAATCCGCACCTTTTTTTGTTAAGTTGATGAAAAATTTACTAATGAAAAATCGTAACTTTTAACGGCACTCCCGATATAAATCAGCCCTACAGCTGAATCCACAGGACGCTGCCTTTGGTTCGAATCCCGCCGCTTTGTTCGCAACCGTTCAGAATCGTAGTAATTAAGTAGTAAACTCCGATGATTTTAGCTGTCAGGTAACATAAAAGTAAACTCTAGCGCTCTCAGCCCAAATTAAATGGTTACAAATCTGTTAGTCTAAAGTAGAATTCGAACTCACTGTCTCAGAAAGGCCGTCGAGTTCGATCATCGTCCTGAAATCTTACTGTTTAAAAAAATTTTTTTTAATTGTTCACTTAAAAAATAGCCTTATACAGAATATGTTATTTAAATGATGAGTTTTTAGACATTGATTAAAATTAAATCAAATGCTAATTATTGTATCTTTACAAACTATTATTAAGGTATAGATTTTACTGCTATTTAAGAAATTCTAGTGTCCAAAAATTAAAAATTTGTTTGTAGGAATACCTTTTAAAAATTTGATATCTAAAATGCACATATATATTATTAGATTTTTTTTTTTTTTTTAAATTAGGATATTTGAGAAACTTCTGATTTGAATCTGTTTTGAACATTTTTTGATTGGGAGAGTCTAGTAATTGTTTATATTCGTAAAAATTATTTAGCATCTGGTATATTTCATACTTAGGTACTCGTTTTTGCATTATGTATACTTAAATAAATATTTTTAAATTGTTCTTTATTTTCCATTTTTCCTCCTTTTTTCCCCGCTAATATTTAACTTCTGGATCTGCTACTTTTATTAAAAAAATTCTGAAATTGTCCATTTAAAAAAATTAGACTATACTGTATTTTTTAAACATTAATTATAATTAAACGTAAGAAAAATTAATAGAATTATACAAACTGGTTGATAACAAATTTTGCTCTTACAAAATTTTCAGGTTCTGTTTAGGAATGCATTTTAAAGCTTTGCTATTTGAAATGGCTTTTAAATTGATGAAATCCCTATTCTAATGAACCAGCTGATAACAAATTAAAATTTTGATCTGATTTTCCTATTGTTTACAATGCTAATTTTAATTTTTCCATAAATAGCGAATCTCCATTTTCAACATTTATAGTGAATCTTAGGAATGCAATAGAATAACCCTTTTCTTTCATCATTCAATTGTTTTTCTTCATTTTTTATAAAACTTTTCTGAAGTTATGAAAACAAATTTAAATGTTTCTAAATTAAAAAACGAAGTACATAAAATTAGTAATATCTTGTCCATCCAATCAAGGAAAGAAAATGTTTTTTGTTGTATTAGACAAAGAAATTTCTTAAATTATCTTGATACTGGCATCACTTCAGCAGAAGATTACAGATTAATTCAATATTAAAATAGTAAGCAATAACTAAAGACAAAACTAGTTTTGCATTTGTCTACATTTTGGGTCATTCCGATATTCAATCATTCAGTTGTTTGGTTAAGATCAATTAAAATCATTAAAGGTAATATTTTATAATATTTTTATAAATCTTATAGAAGATAATATGTAACCTTATGTAAATCTTATATAAGTTATAATTTTCTGAGATCTAGCATTTTTCTTAAAGGTTCAAGTACAACAAACAATATGGTTCCTCAAAATTTAATATAATAAAGTTCAACCGTATTGGTGAATTTATTTATTTTTTTAATGAGGCACATTGAAGAAGCATCTGATTTGAATCTATTTTAAATATTTTTTTACTAGAAAATTTGAGTACTTATATTGATAAAAAGTTATTTAGATACTTCCATTTAGATACTTCCATATTTCATATTTAGGCACTTGTTTTTGCATTAAATAAATCAGAACATTAATTTTTAATAGTTATTTAACTTCCTCTTTTTTTCCTCTTTTTTTGAATTTTTCTCCTTTTTTTCCTTCTTTTTTCCCAAAATTTTGACTTCTGTGTCTGTAAACAATATGGTTCCTCAAAATTTAATGTAATAAAGTTCAACTGTATTGGTGAATTTATTTTTTTAATGAGGCACATTGAAGAAGCATCTGATTTGAATCTATTTTAAATATATTTTTTTTACTAGGAAACTTGAGTACTTATATTGATAAAAAGTTATTTAGATATTTCATATTTAGGCACTTGTTTTTGCATTAAGTAAATCAGAACATTAATTTTTAATGGTTATTTAACTTTTTTTCTCCTTTTTTTCCTTCTTTTTTCCCAAAATTTTGACTTCTGTGTCTGCATTTTGAGCTTTTGATGTGTGGAATTGTAGGATTTTCAAAAATGATATGTTGGTGGATATACTAAGTAATGTTAGACTGATGAACTGTCTCAGATTCATATTGCATAATTTAGCTATGTTATTCATAAGGCACTATCCTATATAGTATTAAGTTAATTGAATCTTAAATCATATGTTATTTCAAATAATTATCAAGATGTTGTTAATAAGGGAATTCTAATGGACTTTAAAAGTAACTGGCCACAGTTCATCTTTACAAGCATTTTCAATAAAACAATTGAAGTAAGCAGAAGAATAGTTAACCCTCATATATAATATATGTATGTACATACACATTGATATTTTTTGCATTCATACTGTATGTGTGTATTTCTTTTCAGGTTGATATTAATGATGTTCGCTCTCAAATAAGAGACATCATCTACACCAATAATGATCAGAATTTTAATGGCAGAGCTATAGCTCGAATTTTTCATGGAATTGGGAGCCCATGTTATCCAGCTGAAGTTTGGGGCAGAGTTCGAAAATTCTGGAGGTGTTTATTACATGTCAACTTTAATCTTTTAGTTAAATTAGCTAATGAAGAACTGAAGAAAGCTAAGTAAATTGTGATACCATGAATCATTTTAATTGTGACTGTAAAATACTTATTTTTATACTTAATGAACTCAACTGCTTTTATTGTAAATAACTTTTTAATAAACTATTTATTTCTAATTTTTTTTTACATTTTCTTTCTAGATTATTTTTAGATTATTTTTTATCAAATTAAAGATTATTCAATGGTTTGCATTACATTACACAGGCTTGGAAAATGCAAGAGAAGTGTTTTCTTACTTTTAAATTATTAAATAAGCTGATTTTGAAAATGGCCTCCATTTTTTTCCATCACGTCTGGATTTCTTGTAAAATTCATATACATATTACTTGTAATGTCCTATATGAAAAAAATGCTCTTGAACTGTTTGCTTGTACTAACTGGCAATAGTGGGTTTTATCTATTCATGTGGGTTTACTTAATCTGCTCAGAGTAAGGCATATTAATTTTTAAACAACATTTAAGATTAAAAATACATACATTTTGTATATAATTAGAATTAGGGGGGGAGCATAAGGGCACCAGCACTGCAGCCTAAGGCCTATTGTACTCAAAAGCCTCCCCCCATACACTGGAACAAAGAGTTCCAGCACAAGGTTAAGAAATATTAAACATTAGATCTCAAGAGCTGACCAATAGCTGAGATATTAGAGACCGATAGCTGGGATAAATCTCAGCAGAAATTTAACCGGGATGTTGAACAGCTCTCATGGCTCGATGAAGTGATAACCAAGAAATTCAAATCTCTTGGCACAGTAGTAGTCACATTCACACAAAATATGTGAACTCTCCTCCGCCATATGGCATCCCCTACATACTGGGCTATCCGTAATGCCAATAATGTTGAGGTGCCTCTTAAGGCAACAATGGCCACCCTTAGCTCTTTTCTACTGAGCTTAAGTAGCTCATTAGCCCTCATCCATAGATAACCCTGATTAAGTTCCTTGGCCTACCTTCGATTACCAGAATCAAGCCAGGCCTTATAAGTCTCCTCCATTAGAAGGTCCCTTATAGTTCTCACTACATTATAAGGAAGACCAAATACTGGTTCCGGCCCAATGAAGGGCAGCTCAGAACCGTACTTTGCGAGATTATCGGCAACTTTGTTGCCAAAAATACCGCAGTGACCAGGAACTCAAACTAATGTTACCTTATTGACCATAGCCAACTGGTTAATGGTCCTGTAGCAATTCCACACAATTTTGGATGAGAAGCAATACCTGTGCAAGGCTATAAGTGCAGCCTGACTGTCCGAGAAGATCTTTAATCTTCTCTTGGCAATCCCTCTTGCTATGCAGTTATTTGCACAGGCAAGAATGGCAGCAACCTCAGCCTGGAAAACAGAAGCTAGTTTACCCAGGGAGAATGAAATCCTGATGTTCCTGGTAACACAGAAAGCACCAGATCCGGTCCCAGAGGGCGTTTTGGAGCCATCTGTATTTTGTATATAAAGAATGAAAACCAATGCTGCCAGAATCCTTTAGTCGCACTTGTGCGAGACAAAAATTCTCTCAATATTAAATTTTTTACATTAATTTTTAAGAAGTTTCTAGAAAAAAAAACACAACGACCTGCTTTCACGTGGTTTATTAAGGTTTATAAATGAAGTAAATGATAATTTGAAACTGGGAACAAAACAAAGACATTTCAATTACGTGCAGTTACCTGCTTTTTTTTCCTTTAAAATTTCTTTTTGACGATCTTCTTCTACGGGCAATCTTATCCTCATCTCTTGCTAACATCCAACAATAGTAGGCAAGATTATTCTTGTAACATTATTCTTAATATTTTTGCTCCATATCCTTGATGTCTTAATGGAACCTTTCAACCTGTTCTTCGCTGACTTGTCCTAAATTTTTGGGGAAAAAGTCCAAATGTGTTTGAAGAAAATGCTATTTTACACTCCTGAATCAACCCAGCACTTGAAATTTGTCCAACATGTTGTTAACAATTGTTTTAAATTTGGTATCTTTGTGATTGTCCAGAAATTTTCCGACAACATCTTAGAAGGCAATCCAAGCTTCTTTTTTCTTTGATGTCATGGTTGTCTCAAATTCACATACATATATATGTATGTACATATATATATATATATATATAAGTTGTAGCATACTCAACTCTAATTGAGCTGGAAAAAGGATAGCAGAGGCCGACCTACAAACTAAAGATCTTTATTAGAAACACAAAAACGTCAAAGTTATGATGAAGACACAGATGAAAGGAAGATGGTATATACAGCGAATTGTCGATCGTTACAGGAACCAGCTTTCCGAATCATCACTGCTCCGAGTAATCAGGTACAGACAGAAAAAAAGGGGGAGGAACTATCAGTCACTGTCCCAACACTATCAGCTGAAGAGTTAGTTCACAGGAGA